>JANJYP010176483.1:0-10754 GCA_024605115.1 Rastrelliger brachysoma
GTGTGTGTGTTTCTCTCTCTGTATGTGTGTGTGCGCCTGTGTCTGTGTTTTCCATGCCATTTTGCTTTCCTCTCTTTAAGAATTTATAGTGGCGCTCAAAAGTCCCACTGTAGGGATTTGATTTAAAGTGATTTGCTGCTTGATGTTTAAATGTGGATGCTGTAAAGCTTTTCATCAGCTTGCAGTAAATAGCTTTGTTGAAATTGGGGAAATGTACTATAATCTGTAAATAAATAGGATGCAATATCTAGTTATATGCAGATGGGCGACAAACACGGTGTCTTAGTGAGGTATTGATTCTTCATGAGCCTCTAGAGCAGCTTCAGCCCTCCTTGGATTAGATTGTTCAAGTCCAGAGACTTCAGCACCATTCTTCCATACAACATTCCCTCAATTGTTCTTTTGGTGGAGATGGAGAAAGTGTTGTCTTAATCTGTTGTCACTCCAAAATCTCTCATTGGGTGGAGATCTGGTGTAGGAATGCAACAAGCATCTACTTTTTTTCCAAGTAATCTGCTGATTATATTCTTGGATCCTTGTCAGAAAACAATGTAGAGGTGGAATTTTCCAGTGCTCAGTTGTCTCTTATATACTTAAACTACAATTCATTATCATTAATACTGATTAATATTCTAATCAGTTAGATTAAGATTTACATTAATGTCATACTCCTTGTGAAAAAATCTCCTTTAACTCTTTTAATTAACCCATCTGTGCATTTGAAGCTTCCTTGGCATGAACATATGAGAAGCATGATCTTAGAAGAAAAAAAAAATCTGGAGTAAAGAAGTCAGTCATTTCCTTTGAGACAGACACTTATCCTCTCGTTATTCCAGCGGTCTGGCCCTTTAGGGAATTGTAAACTGGCAGCTGTATAGTATGAATGTGCATCGCTGTGTAAAAGTAAAGCAGAGCAATGCTGAGAAAGCTCATGCGCACTCAGCAGAACTTCACATTGTGTCACACTGTCGGCAATAGAGCATGATGACACATAGTGATGATGTAGTACAGCCAAGTAATTGTGCTAGATTTGGCTGTATGGCAGCGACCACCGGGAAGGCTGTGGCTCAGCGGTACAGGTTAATGATTTCCCCTCAGTGCACTGGATGTGGAATAATCCTGTAACAGAGAAGAATAGCAGAGCATAACCCCTCAGGACTCTTCCTCCTCCCTCTCTCTGTCTGTCCTGTTCTCCATCTATCCCTCCCTCCATCTTCATTGTGTCTGTAGCATCTGCTGGTGCTCGCCGGTGTCAGAGAGCGGGGGTGGGGACTCTTCTGACACCACAGTGTGTGTATATGTGTGTGTCTATGTGTGTGTGTGTGTGTGTGTATTATGAAAGACAAATACAGTGTGGGTGTTTGCATGAGCATGCGCCTGCCTGTCTTACTGTATGGTAATGGTTATAAATGTAGTTGTGGGGATAATGCATGTGTTGTGCTTGTTCATTAAAACCACAGTGTGTACAAATGTGGGCACAGAGGGAGAAAAAAATGGGGGTAGGAGGGAGAGAGCTTGCCTGTCTGCCACACCCGGCCTCTTGCTTCCTCCTCCTACCTTCATCCTTTTCTCTCCCTCCATCCCTCCATCTCTCTCTCTCTCTCTCTCTCTCTCTCTCTCTCTCTCTCTCTCTCTCTCACATACACACACTCACTCCTCCTCCTCTGCTTCTCTCTAGTCTATCTGCTTGTGTTTCCATGAGAACAGAGAGCGCTGGGTATAGGGGGGTGGGTGGGTTGGTGGTGCGGGTGACGTGTCCTAAGAGCACTGTGTGTGTGTGTGTGTGTGTGTGTGTGTGTGTGTGTGTGTGTGTGTGTGTGTGTGTGTGTGTGTGTGTGTGTGTATGTATGTATGCAGTCATGTGTGCATGCATACAAACACATACACACTGCTCTCTTTCACACGTCTCTCCTGGCAAGAGCTGCTCCCGGCTGTGCCAGAAAACATGCTTTTGGCATCGCTGTGGCAATTTGGACGTGGAGCTCACAGGCTCACAACACTGATCTGAGATCCAGAGAATGTATAACACACAGTCTGAGAGGGAGCCTGAGCAAGCAGAAGAGGCGACTTCCATTTGTGAGCCTCTCTCTTTTTTTTTTTTTTACACCCTCTCAGCAAAAGAAAGAAAAAGAAAGACACATCCTTATGTTTGAGATACAACAGAGAGGTAGTAGAGAGAAACAAAAACACAAAAAACAAAATCAGATCTATTAAAGCAAAATTGTAGGTATTCTGTCAGTCATTAAGAGAAGCTTTTTTTTTTTTAGGGTGGGGCCGCAGCTTTTGCCAAGCTGAAAGAAAGAGGGGGAGGAGGGTGAGAAGATGTAGAAGAGAGGAGTGCTGATCTAAAAGAGGTGGGGGGGTTCATCACTATGGGGGTGATGAGGAGGTGGAGGAGGAGGAGAAAGGGAGGAAGGGGATAGTATGAAGGGAAGAGGGGAGGAGAGAGGGATGGAGGGAGCGAGGAGAAGGGAGGGGTTTAAAGGGTGGGCTTGTAGTCATTGTCAGGCAGTGAGTAAGAGAGAGAGACAGAGGTGTGCCCAGGCAGACCGACTGAAGAGCGCGTGTGTGCAAACTGGGATGAGTAAATGCACTGGGCGGCTTAGCTGTTGATACAGCCACAGCGAGAGAGAGAGAGAGAGAGCGAGAGAGAGAGAGAGAGAGAGAGANCGAAAGCGAGCGAGCGAGTGAGAGAGAGAGCACGAGAGAGTGAGAGAGAGAGAGAGAGGGGTGAGAGAGAAGAAGTGTAAAGGGAGAAAAAAGGAAAGAAAGAAGCAGAGCAGAAAAAGGGAGGATACTACAACTACAACTATGCTGTGCTGCATAAGAAGAACCAAACCGGTAAACTGCTCTGATTTGCTTTATATTATATTTTATTTCAGCTCCTTTCATGAGACAAAATGATGCTTCTCAACTCTGAACTTTGTGAGTGTTGCTTTTGTTAGTCAGATCAGGGTGCTTGAGGAAAGATTAGACAAAATGTTGGTTGTAATTTCCTTTGACTTGGGGCCCGGCTCATCTTATAGAAGTCTATCCACAGAGCCCAGACACGCCTAGT
Source organism: Rastrelliger brachysoma (assembly GCA_024605115.1). NCBI lineage: Eukaryota > Metazoa > Chordata > Actinopteri > Scombriformes > Scombridae > Rastrelliger > Rastrelliger brachysoma. The sequence continues at coordinate 3,059 of JANJYP010176483.1, forward strand.
TAATGTGATTATCCTGCATGAATGGATGTTGCCACAATGCCTCTCAGACCTCACACTGTACTTGCAGAGAGGCACAAGACTGTAACTCGATCTTGGGGAGCCGGGCATTCCCTCCTATTGATCATGCACTTGTAAAAAGTGAAAGATTATTCAAAGACACTTGACAGGTTCTGTATTGTGATATTGTCTTTGCTGAAAACTGAAGTACTCCATCATTTATTGAGGAGCCCTTCTGAACTCAGCATAATTTACCATTGTTCATATTAATTAGACCAACCTTTAGTGTGCTCTTAATTGATGCCTTGAACAGGAGTCTTAATATCTTTTGTATTTGCACTATCTTAAGGAAAAATGGGTGAACATGGGAAAGTAAATTTCCACAGTGAAGAAAAAAAGGGTGGGGTACGGATTGAGTGAGCAGCACCATCATGTCAGTGGCCTCAGGGGAATACAATGGGAATAAATGAGTCTAAATGGATTATCATAGCCCTCCAGCTTTATAAGTGGATGCTGTCAATGGAGGGTACAATGAAGTGTGCACTCATTTAAAGGGTGCGAAAGGGTGGTGTTGGGTATGTAATAAGCCATGTCTATTCTCAGTTGCAGGGAATTTTAAAAAAAAAAAAAANAGCTTTATAAGTGGATGCTGTCAATGGAGGGTACAATGAAGTGTGCACTCATTTAAAGGGTGCGAAAGGGTGGTGTTGGGTATGTAATAAGCCATGTCTATTCTCAGTTGCAGGGAATTTTAAAAAAAAAAAAAAAGGTGTTGCATGGAAACGGGTGGGTCTGGACAGTGGGGGAAAAGAGAAGGTGGCACTGTTTCCCAATGCTCCACTCTGTTGTATTTGAGCAGTTTTTGTGGTAGTTTTGTGTATGATCAGGGCTGGTTTCCTGCTGCTATCTCCAACCGATTATGATTTTATCGGACTCATAACATGCTGGATTCCGATGGCACTTGATTGCTTCTTAAATGTCAGCCTGGATGAGTCATATTAGCTCTGGCAGAAGAGGAGAGAGAGAGAGAGAGGGAGTGAGAGAGAGAGAGAGAAAGAGGCCGATAGAAAGGAAGCAAGACTCGCCAGTTTAGAGGCATGCGGGATGATCAGGATGCAGAGAGGCAGGCGGGGAGAGAGAGAGTGAGCATCAGCAGGGTGTGGAGTGTAGCTGGTGCACATGGAGGCAGATACGCACCAGTAAAGATACAAGAGGGGGGTAGAGTGCGAAGGAGCAAGTGTGGAAGGGAGCCTGATGGCAGAGAGGTAGAGGCAGGTGAGAAGAAAAAAAAAAAGGATGTAGATGGTAGATGGGGGAAGGTTGCAAGGTATAGGAGGGGGAAGGTAGGGAGAGGCTGGCATGCAGCAAAGGAAAAAAAGGAATGAAAGTATAGATGGGGGCAGGAAAACTCTAAGGAAATGTGGTGGTGACAGAACAAGGGATGGGGAGGTGAGCAGGCGCGATTGTGAGAAAAATCAAAGGGAGGGAGGAAAAAGATGTAGGAATAGAAGCCGGCATGCTGCACACTGCAGCCATGTGGGTGAGGCACCGGCTTTTTTCTGTGAGCTTTTTCCCACCAAACGCCATCGCTGCCTTGAGCATGTGTGTCTCACCACAGGGAAAAATATCCCTCCGGCCTACAAGCACTTATCCTCCTGCTCCTGCTTTTGAGGAGCAGAGGCATAAATTAATCCAGACAGACTCTGCAGTCTTAATGGATGGATGAGCAAAGAGCATGGGTTTTCTGCTTTATAACATGGCAATAGTGCTGTGGATCCTGCCATTGTGGAGTGTTAAGTGCTGTTGCAACATGTTCACTATGGGAGTGGCTGCTGTTACTTCATTTAAGTCTCCTTGGTAGCTCCTAGTTTAGCTTTATCTTTACTTGTGTGCAGAATTATAGAGAAAATTCAACTTGAACTTTAACCACAGAGCATGTTGCTTGTCCTCTCCCCAGGGATTGGGGGTAAGAACAAGTATCAAGTTCTAAGGCCCGGGTTTTTATTAAACTCAGGTGTTCCACCACCACCAGGCCGAACCACAACTTATCAAATCTCACCTATATCTGCTATTTTACAGCTTCAACCCAATTCCATCCTCAGCTCTCATCCTAGCACCAGAACCACACTTGTCTTTTTAGTCCTGCCTCCACTCTTAGGATTTGGCTCAGTCTATTCTAGATCAAACTCCAAAATCAAGACCCAACCTACTACCATAAAACCAAACCTTCTTCTCTCGTATTGTGCCTCCGTATGAACTCAAAGCCCTTTTCCTCAGGGAAAGCCAAAGCATCAGCCACAGCCCACATTTCCAGATCCTGTCCGAGTTTCATCCAACACCCCTCAATCCCCAGCTTTTACCCTTTCCCTCTAGCCCCTTTACCTCTCCCCGTCCTCATCCCCCCCCGACCCCTATGAGATCAGTGGTGATTGCGGAGCCTTTGTTCAGGCAGAGAGTCGGTGTAATTGAATTAAAGACCGCTCCAGAGGATGTAATGATTCTGGCGTACGGTTGCTTATTAGTTGCTGCGGAACATCTTTTCCCGGGCCGTCGTAAAAAGAAACAGTGCATCCTTTAATATTGTTCATTAATTCACCGTCAATGGATGGACACGGAGAGAGAGAGAGAGAGAGATGGTGAGCGGGGGCTGTGGCAGTCACCACCTGAGCCCCCCTCTCCTCTTCTGCAGGAGATAGCTGGCTAAAAGGGTGTGGTGCTCGGCTGTGTCTATCTATGTGTGTGTGTGTGTAAAAGAGAGAGATAGAGAGGAAGAGAGACTGGGAAAAAAAGAGAGAGAATGAGTGGGTAGCAGAAAGAGAGTGAACGGCGACAGAAAGAGAGAGAATGAGAAGCAGTTGCAGACAGCAGCCGGTCTTTGCTCTTTGCTGTCTGGATGATTCCTGCAGAAAAAGCAGACAGCCATTGAAATCATGCTGGGATTATCAAGAGAGAGGTGTCATTGCAGGAAGTATGTGTGCCGCCAGCAGGATGGCTAATATTAGCCTGTTCTTCCGCCTGCTTGGGAACAGTGGTCATGTGACAAATATTTCATTTGTCTTTTTAAATTTTAATGTGATTTTATTACTTTAAAAAATCTGATTTAACACACATATATCTTCAATAATTGCACCTTAAAGTAAACTACATGGAATATATACAGTAGCTGCACCTGTTGGGTTCATGATAAGAGGGAGGTTCTGTAAAGCCACGTTCCTTAACTCCACCATTAGAAATGCAAATATTACCTTTAATATTTCTCTCCCCTCTTGCTAGCGGCACTGCATTCGATCCAAGGTTGGGGCGGAGCAACATAGTGAAAAGGGAGTCTCCCGCTTCAGTGGCTCAGAATTAAAAAAAAGGAAAAAAAAAGAAAAAACATGATTATATGCTTGTCTGTTGCGTGCATTAGCGTGAGCTGTGGTCCTGTGGTAATTCAACTAACCTCGCCACTCTACCATGTCTTCCCCCGTTTCTCTTCTTCCTCCTCCTCCCCCCACTCCTGAAACAAGTCCCTAATGGCACTGGCAATGAGGCAGTGGGAAGGTGGCGGATTGTTACTGTGTGTCACCAATGGGGGATGGTGTGTGTATGTGTGTGTGTGTGTGGTTATGGATCTGTCGGTAAAGCCATTGACTCTGGGGTGTGGTTCTCACGATAGCCGGTGCCCACCCAAGGACAGGCAGGGAGAGAAAGCACAGACTGCAGTTGATAGGAAAAGCTGTGATAGACATATCCAACCATCAGATAATGTATGCTGCTAAACACATTTAGCACGGTCATTTATTACCTTTATAGACAAGACAGGCAGATGGCTTTGTCCTCCGGTGAGTGGCACTTCTGCTTTAAGATAAATTAACCTGTGAGCATTTGCACATCTAGATTCAAAACATGAAGATGGCATTATTTTTCACCCACATACAGTTTTGTAAACTCCTCTAAAGGTGAGCTGCATGTCAGTGCAACCTACAGTAAGCATTTAATATCCCTACATTACAGCTATAATCACTGCTTTAATGACTGCAGACTTAATTTGTTGCACTATCAAGTAAGGAAAATTCAACATTACATCACTATACATTGCAAATATTGCACTTTTTTCCAGATAATAAAAAAAACAGTTTTATTGGTTAACACTGTGTATCTATGGCAACCAGAAAAGAACATGCTCAAAGAGGAAGCACTGCAGGCTAATTGTAAAAGTCATTTGATTAACCTGATAATGCAAATATGTTGTCTCACTGCAAATTAATCAGGGAGAGTTTAAACGGTCATGGAGTCTCAGTGTGAAAGCTTAAAGGGAGTGTACCTTGTGGTGCGCTGTACCTTTGGGAGGTGCTGCTGTATTTATGAATGAAAATGTGTGCCGCACAGACACCGAGTGGAATAGCGCCTGCAGGAGGGTACGTGACCAGGGTTCAATTAACAGTCAGAGTGTTCCATAATGGATCGGTGGTGAAGTTACTGTCGAGGTGATAAACACAAAGTTTTATATTTAATGTGTTACAGCTATTAACCACTGGTACATTGCATAGTATGTCATGAAAAGTTTGATTTTACAGGTTGAAGTACCTCAGTTGTGAATGTTATGGTCAGAATACATCAGTCAACAATAATCACAGCACAGCACTTTTTTGGAGGGACATACTGAAAAATATCAATAATGCAAATGATGATGCTACAACTGCGGTCAAACAATTTTCTTTCACTTCCCTGTACACTGATATGAGATCACTTGGCACTCTACTGGTATTTTATTACATTTGCACTCATACCACTAATCTCTAAAGTAAATAACATCCCCTCCGTTCCAATAATGATGTCATACCCCCATATTCCCAAACACCCTCATCCATCGCTTTCTTCTGCTCTCTCTGTCTGAATCACTTGATGCAGCCAGTAAGTAATTCTATTTAGAGTTAAGTGCTTGGGTCAAATTTTGGCAATTGTAAGCACCATGAGATCAGACGTAATAAAAGCCCAATAAGTCATCAGAGACCCTGCATATTATTAAGAGCAGAGGGTGTGTCAGTGGCGCTTTGTCTGTCTCTATCTGTTATAATAGTAGGACACTTACTAAACTTTATATCCACATTTAATAGCTAATCGTTAAGTAAACAGCCCTAGTGCAGGTTTCAAACATAAATCACTATATTTGAGGAGCAGTGCAAAACCCCTAAACATGAACTATCCCTCCCTAGTCAACTGTGTCATGCTGTTTTTTCATTACATGGCACCGAATTGCTTGAAAAGATGGTATATATTAAGAAATGGAGGCCTGGGGCAGGATTTACACCCTGAACCCTGGGGAGAGNAAATTGTTTGAAAAGATGGTATATATTAAGAAATGCAGGGAGGCCTGGGGCAGGATTTACACCCTGAACCCTGGGGAGAGCATGCGAATAAAGGTGGAGGAGGTGAATATACCAACACAGCTGCACCTTGGCCTCGCTGCTGCAATATTGGAGTGACACACTGACCCTGAGGAAGACATGTTAGTTTAAGGCCTCTGGCTCTTAAATCATGTCACACAGATGTGATACCTCACGCAGGCAGCTGTCCAAGTCATACTCTGTATCCAATATAATGACACTATTAGAGACAGAGGGAATCGGGAAATAGACTGATGGATGTTGCTCCCAAGTCGCATCTCGATTTTCATTCACGTTCACTGACCTTAAAGAAGATACCACTGCTGTGTTGGTGACACAGACTGCCAGCATTATTACACACACACACACACACACACACACACACACACACACACACACACACACACACACACACACANTATTCAACCCCTCCGGCCCCAACTGGACCCTCACCACACCCTGCTGCTATATCAAACACAACCCCTCCTTAACCATGCCGATTGCTCTGCCTGATTTACGAGTTCCTATTGGCCTGCCCCCCTGAGGGGTCAGGTGCACTGCCAATCACAGTGACATATAGTCTTTCATAGCACCAACCAGCAGACAGCGCTGTGATGAGTTAGCACTCTGGTTGTCAAGGTAACCTTTGATGGTTGGGAGGGGTATGGCAGTGAATGCTGAGGAGAATCTAGCAGGCAGCCCGTTCCCTAGCAGCCAGAGATGGAGCCGTAGAAAGCCCCTGTACCTAGAGAATTGAAATTGGCTCATTATTCTGAAGAAAGAGCTTCAATTTTTGAATGCTTACATTTCTGCGTTGACAATTTTTGAGTAAATCATTGGCAGAGAATGCAGAGAACATTAGTGAATGCCATGGAGAGGCTATACCTTTAAGTTTAATTATTACACTAAATCTTATTCAGTACCATTATCAAGGGGACAATATCAACCTCATGTCTGGATTAAATAAACACAATATATGCCTAGAGTCATTTGTTGGGCATCAAATCCCAGTGTATCCAATTCATTATGTGGAGAGAATTGACCCACAGACATCTGTTATTCCCTGATTCTCGTGATTCACAATAGCACTAAATCTCCCCTCTGCAGTGCATAAAATGATAAAATGCTGTATATCCATTCTTTTGTCAAACCAATGGCTGGCTCCCTATAAAGCCCTTAAACCTGGAAGAACAGACAATAATACAAAACCATTCAGACTCACCATTCAGCTCACATCTCTATCATTTTGGCTTAACTGATGTTGCACTACCTGCATGCTGTTTGACAATTTGTGTTTGCTTCATGTTGCTCATACATATTTATTTAAGGTGCACATTTAAAGCTTTTGATTGTTTGAACCTTAGCTATAGAATATTTTACCTTGATTTGTTTGCCTATTCATTTTTTGAATGTACTGATTCATTTTGTTTGCCACTTTCAGTGCTCATCATTCATTCTTTTATTTGATTTGATTTCTTTTCATTAGATTTATATGACTCATATAGCACAACCCACTATTTGATGGACAGCTATGGATCCGGTTATCAAAGGTAATATCATGGACCCACTTTCAATATTTCATTGTGTACTGTCCTGTTCCTAACCCTGTTCCTTATCCAGTCCTACGCTTCTACTCAATTCTAAACCAACCCTGAAACCCAAACCTGACCTGTCCAAACCTATAATTATCCAATAAAAGTTATTAATAAATTCATAAGTGAACTAACACACCCCTCTCATAGCATATACTTTTGTCTTTCTCTTACTTCTGACCTTTCAACTCATCACATATTGTATCTTTTTTCCTTCATAGGATTGTAGGCTCAAATAAAGTATGTCAGCATGAGATCTTGGGATGATCATTTTTGAGCTACATTCCACCACAGTAGAGGAATACTTTGATAGACTATAGCAAAACAACTGTACATTTCCACCCTGGCTGCCAGTGTACCTGTGCCATAACTCACTATAGATGTTAAAATGCCTCTTTCTTTTGGCTACTAGGTGGAGAAAAATGAGGAGGCAGACCAGAAGATTGAACAGGATGGCACCACCAACAAACCTGAGGACAAGGCCCACAAGGCTGCGACCAAAATACAGGCCAGCTTCCGTGGACACATAACTAGGAAAAAGATGAAAGACGGAGAGGAAGAGAAGGAGGGAGACAGTCCTGCTGCTGCAGAAGAGGCAACAGAGGGCGGAGAGGAAGCAAAGAAAGCTGAGGGAGAGGAGGCACCTGCAAAGGAGGAGGAAGCTGCAGAAGAAGAGGCTAAGAAGGAGGAGGAAACGAGCCAAGCCAAAAGCCCAGTGGCAGACAAGCCAGATAACTC
>JANJYP010176491.1:0-14929 GCA_024605115.1 Rastrelliger brachysoma
TTTTTTTTTAAAGGTCAATGGGCTTTCTACAGTCTCCACGTGTGCTTTAATGCGAGGCAGTCGTAATTACTTAAAATCTATGTGTAAATCAAAATCATTGTTAAGTCATGATTAGGGTTTAGAATGTTACTTTGGAAATGTAATAAGTTACAGATTACTAATTGCCCTGTTAAAATGAATACGTAATGTATATATTTCAATTACTTAATTAAAGTTATATAACTTTTTACATTTGATTACTTTTCTAGTTAGTGTAGTAGTTTGGGTGTTTTTCATGGATACTGACATGATTTATAAAGGAGGTCATTTCAAGATTCATCTCTCATTTGAACATGTATTCATTAGTTTATGTTCATATTTTATGAAAAGTCAAAAGTCTGGCAGGGTATGACATAATTAGTCCATGTGTGCTCCAAATGTGCCCATATCCTGATTTAAAAAAAAAAAAAAGAAGTATGTATGTGTGTGTGTATATATATATTCCAGACATGCACTCATTAGTAGTCATTGCCACTGCACTGTAATGAGCTTTGTGATGAGTTTTGGCCTAATTTGACTTTTGATTATCACTTCCAGCTCCACACCAGTGAGTTGAGTGATGGATACGACTGGGGACGGCTGAACCTGCAGTCAGTGACAGAACAAAGTTCGATGGATGATTTTCTAGCTACTGCTGAATTGGCAGGAACCGAGTTTGTAGCTGGTAGGTGATACCTCATTTAATCCTTGTCTTTTTGTAACTCAGTTTAGAGTTGCAGGTAGTGTGTTGCATGCTTGAGTCTATTTACTCTGAGTCACAGTGTGCTGTTTCATTACTGCTTAGAGGAATAGAATTAATTCTCAAGTGAATAATTGAGTTAGTAGGTGAATTATAAATAAGTTGAAATGTGGGTATCGGCTTTATTGCAACATTTACCGTCTGTCCTCACTGTTGTTTCCTATTACCTATTATGTTGTTAGCACATAGCACCGTGGGAGAAGCAGTCAGTTACAACATCTCTGTATTTTCTCCTGTGTTTTAGTGTTTGTTTGTTTTTTGTTTTTGTTTTTTTTTTGGGGGGGGGCAATGTAGAACCGCCCCTGGGATGAATAAAGTCTTACCTTATGTTGCCTTACCTTACTTCAATTTGTTTTTCCATAGAGAAACTCAACATCAAGTTTGTGCCAGCAGAATCTAGAGCAGGCTTATTAACATGTGAGGAGAAAGCCAGGCTAAATAGGCTGCATGAAGATAACAAGCATTTCCTCAAAATTCCTCGACGGTAAGCTGAACAGATCTAGTTGAATTAAATGTAACATATGTATATTTGACATTTTTTTATGTTGTTATTTCTCTGCTGGTTTTCAGCCCCCACTGGGATGAAAGCACTAGTCCAGAGGCTCTTCAGCAGGCAGAAAAAGACAGCTTCCTTGTGTGGAGACGAGATCTTGCACAGTGTGTAATATTCTTCATCCATACAGTTTATTTAAAGCCATTTAGGATTATCTGTGCCAGTAATCTAATCACCAAGTATTACTTCTGAAGGCTAGAAGAACAACAGAAGCTGCTTATTACACCATTTGAGAGGAATCTTGAATTCTGGAGACAGCTATGGAGAGTCATCGAGAGAAGGTAAAAACAAAAGGTTTTTTCTTCATTTAATTTCTTCATACCTATATTCAAGAAGGAATGTATTCTCTTATATGATCTTCAATGTAAAACTGCTTATTTTCTTGTAGTGACGTCGTCATTCAGATTGTCGATGCCAGAAATCCTCTGTTGTTCAGATGTCCCGACCTGGTAAGAGAGTTAAACTCTAATGGTTACAGAATTGGCTCAGTGAGGAATGAAACATGCGTTATTACTTATAACTAGCATGGCTTAGCACTCGCATGAAGTCGAGGTGAGCATCTCCTCTACTGTATTGATTCATTCTTGTTTCCCCATTGTGTGCTTCAAGGAGTCATATGTAAAGGAGGTTTCAGAAAATAAGGTGAACATGCTGCTGGTAAACAAAGCTGACCTCCTGACCAGAGAGCAGAGGCGAGCCTGGGCTAGACACTTTGAGAAAGAGGGCGTGAGGGCAGTTTTCTGGTCTGCACTGGCTGAAAGCAACAGACTGGAGGCAGAAGAAAAGGTGAGATGGTGCAGGTCTAATGACTAGCTGTACAGACAACAGAGCAGATAATGGTGTGACTTGCATTATCATAAATCAGGGCTTTGGAACTTGATGAATTGTTTATATGCATTTTCAGAGTTGCTGTTGCCTTTAAACCTAGTATTAAAAGCAGTAAACTTCTCTTTCCGTAGGGCATGGAAGTGGATGGTCCAGAGTATGGAGAGAGAGACTCAGAAGAGGAAGAGCAGCCAGACAATGAAGACTTGGGCCAAAAGGGTGCACATGGAGAGGATCAGGAGGAAAAGGGAGATGGGAGTGATACAGAAGAAGAGCAGCAGGAAAAGATCATTTTAGACGAGGAGGAGTGGCATACCTGCTCAGAGGATGAGGAGGGAGAAGAGGAATGGACTCTCGCTTCATCTAATGAATCCATCCGCAACTCCAGTCGGCTGCTGCACAAGGATGAATTGCTGGCAATGTTTAAGTCTGTTCACAATGGACCCAAGTGTAAAGAAGGCCAACTCACAGTGGGGCTGGTGGGTAAAAATGTATTACTTACTTTTAGTGTGTGTACAGTTGTCATATATACAAATGTTGTAACCTTTTGCAAGCTGTGACAAAAGGCTTCTTGTATGGGGCTGAATTAGGCATGGGCCGGAATGAGATTCTGATGGTATGACAATCTGAGGCAAAAATATCATGGTTTCATGGTATTATGATTACAGCTCTAAAATGTGTTATGTCTGTTTTTAAAAACAATATAGAATATGATGGAACATTAGTAAACATGTATTTAAAATTCTTTCTAAATAATATAAATGCAATCCTCTAACTGAGGCTAAACCTGCAACTCAAGTCACAACAATAAATTAATTATTTTTAATGCCCCCTCCCCAATAATAAATGCTCTTAATCTGAATCAGATCAGAGCATAAATAATTGTAAAAAGTTAAAAACACTTCTAAGATAAAGAATTAGATAAATAAATAAATGCTTAAATACCCAATACGTGAGATAGATAGATACCCAGGGTGGCAGGGGGGAAGGGACAGGGCTGCAGGATAAACTTTTTTTTTCAGCGTGAGATATCCAAGTGTGTGAAGAGTCAGATGCATGTCTCACTCTCACTGTGTGAGAGTTGGTAGCCCTGCAGCTAACTTGGTTTTTTTAGACTGGGGGAAATGTTTGGGGTGCTCACCTCCTTCAGCCTGTAGAGCTGTTGCTGTAACAGCAACCAAAGGTGCGCAGGGGCAGGGGTACTTTACACTGCAGCTGCACACATCCTGAGAGACCTCATTTGTCTCTCTGGTAAGATGTTGCATGAAAAAAAAAACAACAGAAAATTTTAGTGGTTTTGAAACCGTGACTTTTTCATACATGATATGGTTTGAAACCGGTAACCAGGCCACGCCTATGCTGAACGGTATGTCTTTAATGTAAAATTAAATCATGCCTTATTCTTTTTCATCACGAATCAACACAACAGGTTGGGTATCCTAACGTGGGGAAGAGTTCCACCATCAACACTATTCTACAGAACAAGAAGGTCTCTGTTTCAGCTACTCCTGGACACACTAAGCACTTTCAGGTAAAGAGCAGCTCTCCAAACCTCTCCCATATGAATTCAAGCCATGCATTCCATCAGCAGAAAGACAAATGCGTTATTGATTTTGCCTTTTTTCTTCATGTATCTAATCACAGACTTTGTATGTGGAGCCAGGCCTGTGTCTCTGTGACTGCCCTGGGCTGGTCATGCCCTCCTTTGTTTCTACCAAAGCCGAGATGATCTGCTCTGGGATCCTGCCCATTGACCAGATGAGAGATCATGTACCAGCAGCCTCTCTGATATCCTCTATGTGACAATAAATTGTTTTTACTTGCATTTCACAGATGTTGCTTGCATTTTTACATTATTAATCAAATGTTAATTTAGTAATGGCTTTTGTTTCAGAAAAAAAAACAATGTGGTTTTGAAAAAAAGAACATACAATAGGTTTCATAGCTTCATCTGAAAAATAGTGGTGGATTGATGAACACCTTAGTTTATTACGTAATTTGACAGTGGTTTAATTTATTTGACAGTAATTATGCCAAACATCCAAAATGAATTTGAAATGAATTTGCTGTTTTTACCCAGAATTTCACATTTTTACACCATGAAGCGTTACCAGATTATCAAAGTTAAGCCCTTAACAGATTTGTTAAGTGTGTCAAACAATCCCTCGAAATGTATTAGAAGGCACTTACGGCATCAACATCATCCGACCACGAGAGGATGAAGACCCCGACAGGACCCCCACCTCTGAGGAGCTCCTGATGGCTTATGGATGTGGGACTACCAAACATTTATAGATTAAGAAATAAATAAATAAATACTAGCAAATGTGCAACTTTCCTTGGATTTTATTTAGTATTTGACTGTTTATTGTTTCTCTTTGTTTGTAAAGCACTGTGCTTTTAGAAATAAGTTGTATAAAGTTTATCATCCTGTGTTTCCTGTCTTTCAGACATGAGGGGCTTCATGACATCTCACGGCCAGCCTGATCAGCCCAGATCTGCCCGATACATCCTAAAGGATTATGTCAATGTAAGTTACACACATTACACACCCTGATCAGATTAGTGAAAGGAATTACAGTTTTGATTTGGTTACTTTTTTTTATAGTTGAAAGGTAATATTGAATATTAATATATACCCCAAGCAGGACAACTGAATGGGAATTACTGTCATCTAGTGGTTGTTGGACTAACTGCAGCATGGCGTTACATTACAACTTAATATCTACTGTGTCTCTCCACTGTACATTTAAGCCCGTGTACTACATCAATGAGAGAAATAACACGTGAGTTTCTGATTGTTTTATGGCATTTACATTTAAAGCTAAAATAAATAACCACCAAACCAAATAGTTATATGCTCGCCAGTTTCCTCCTCTGCATTTGTCCTTTTCATTCATTCATTACATCCAACTAATGCAACAGTAATTACAAAGAAAAACAGGACAAATCTGTTATATTTTTTCTCATGTGTTAATATTCCACCAAGTGTAGCAGTGTTTTTTTTAATACCACATACCTGGTTCCTCAAACAAGATTGTACATACATTTAGTGTTTAAGATTATTTTTTCTGAACCCAAAGTACCTGAAACTTTCACTAAGACATGGAAAATAAGAATTTTGGGGGCAGTTGTTGCTATAACATCAGCTGTTATCCCATATGCATCTTGAATAGATGATATTCTCTCTAACACACACACACACACTACCTAACAATGCTGACTCCTCACAGGGCAAGCTTCTGTACTGCCATCCTCCGCCACATATAGATGCCAAAGACTTCCAGCCACGGCATAGCAAGTTCCAGGAAAGAGACATGGACAGCTGTGACCTCTCCTCTTCAACAAACAAACAGAAAATCAAGAGAATTGAAAATGTGGTTGACAAAAACTTCTTCCATCAGGTACAAAACATCTATTTCCTTGTCACTAGCAATGAAAATGCTTGACATCACATTTTAAGTTGCTTGAGTTTTAATGGGAACTCTTTCTTCAGGAGAATGTGCGAGCGCTGACTAAGGGAGTTCAGTCTGTCATGGGCTACAAACCAGGTAGTGGACCAGTCAGCCTAGAAAAAGCTGGATCAGAAATGGTGGCAGACAAACCTTGGAAAAAACATGGCAACAGGAACAAGAAGGAGAAAGTACGTCGTCTTAACAAGCATCTGGATGCCTGATGATGACCTGAAGTCTAAGCACTTTCAATTACAGATCATTGCAACTGGAATGGAAACCCTTAAATACAATTCACGTGTGTAGGTAGATGTTGGCCCCTTAATCCTGTGAGTACAGAAAGGTCATGCTGCCTTGATATTAACCAGTGAAGTGCATAATCTGTAATAGACTGTTGTGGTTTTAATCTGGTTTGATCATATTGGTGCAATGCATTCCATCAACTGGATCACCAGTTGTACGTCAAATCTCACAGGATTGTTTGGAAATTAACTCACATTCAGAGGGTGAGAATTTTATAAGACATTGAAAAGGAGGTTTTCAACAATTCCAGTTTGCTGAAGTTTTCAAAAGGCAGATTATTTTTTGTTGGATATACCTTCACTCAGTTATGATTTGTGATTATCAATGGCAATTGAATAAAAGTTAAACCATGTTATGTGTTACTTCTTTATTACATTTCATCAATAATTATTAATCTTCAAGGTGCAATGTGAGAACTATAATTTGCTGAGTTTGATTAGTAATCAGGATTTAAGATATCAAAGGTAATTTTTCAAGACTGTCTTACAACAGGTCAGATGTCCTAATGTTGAAACAGATTTATCTTGCCATAATTAGTTCTCCTGTTCATCCTTTAACACAATTAAATGAAAGATATTAAAGGTTTGCTTATAGTGCTGAAATGTTGTGTCTTTTTTCATGTTGTACACCAACTCAGCTAAAGCTGATAAACCATTTCGACTGTGAAAGACAGGAAAATTTCCCTCCATAAGGACCACCCTCGTATATCCTGATCAGCCCTTGGGAGGCGACGCAACTCCTTGCAGGTGATCCTGAGCTCTGCATGGATGCAAATGATTATCAAAACTACGTGGATAGGTGGATCACCACCTACATTGTAGAGGGGAACCTTTAGTTCTTTTTAAAATAAATTATGAATTTGTGCTACACTTAACACAGTGACACATTAATGACGGGTAAGCCCCTCCCTAAATGTGCAGCCACTTCTGCCTAAGTGCTCGGGTGCCTTGAACGCGCAGGTCTGCTTTTGGCAAGCACGGTAATGGCTCGCTTCGCCTTTTAGCAACTCGGAATGTGAACTTATTTGCAGTTAACATGAGATTACACACATCCAAGTTGGAGGGCCAGACAGGAGAAAATTCCGACCTGTCACCCTCTGGCTTGCTTGCTTTTTCCATTGATGCAGTCATCACCTGTTTTTCCTATGACGCTGGCAAACTTTGTGTCCCTATCGGTCTTTGCTTTCTATCTGCTCTGTTTTTACTGCTCTCGTGTCTTCTGTAAGTAGTTTTTTGATGGAGCATTTCCACCAGCAAGTTACTTCAGACTTTCTAGCATTAAATCTGTGACCACCGTTTCAAGGTTCGTGTATCAGAAGTGCAGGTATCGGAGAGGACGTCTAGGAGAGAACTTGACCTCTCTCTACTGTTTCCTCGGTAACCTGTGTGGTACTACTGGAGCAGTTATGTCCAAGCAGCTGCATGTTCTGGTAATGCAATTTATATCGTGGCGTTTTTCACCTTTTGCATTAAATAATGTAACTTACTTCTGCCCCCTCTCCTGTAGGTGTTAATGGGGGCTTTTGCTGCTGCTATGGATACGCTAAATGTAATATCTTGCTGCTTCCCAGTGTGTCTGTGCTGGAACTCGAAGACAGGTAAATTTAGAGTAATGCTATTAAAAAGAGTAATGCAAAACTTATAGTTTCCTGGGACCTGGACAGTCATATTGTTGTACAAATACAAAATGTATCATATGCACCTTTGTTTTTATAGTAGCAGTCAAACCGTTAAGGCAAAATAGTAAACTCTACAGATAACCAAACAAATGAACTGTTTCCAACTCCATCTCATAGTTGTATGGTGTTGGATGTTTGATGCTCTCCCACAGAGAGGAGGCTGAGGATCATAAGGAGGCGGAGGAGACAGCATCTCCTTACAGTGTGTGTGCTGATGGTTATAGCAGGAGGTTTCCTGAAGCTCAGAGTCAGCCAAGACCCAGCAGACAATCCCCTCAGTGGTAGAAAGCTGCTGCACATCTTCCTGGATGTAAGCAAACTCACTGCTGCAGCCAGTAAAATGGATTTACATTAGAGCATTTTGAATACAGTTTGCATATTTTTTTAAAGTGATAATCTGTCATATGGTTTAACTGTAAGTCCATTGACTTCTGCTACTCTACTGTTTGCATTTCAAATGTCCCACAGTATGCTTCTTCATACACACTTTTTTTTTTAAAGATATTTTGCAGTATCAATACATACAAATGTGGATGGATATTCATATTCTTAAATTCAGCATTATTTGGCTAAATACCCTGCCTGTCTATAACTTTAACACCTGATATCTGTTCAGGACAACACAGAAATCCTGGGTTACATTCTTGGCCTGCTGTCCTTTGTTATCATGTGTACCTCCAGGTTTCCTGCGCTCTACAGGGCTGTAAGTGATGACATGCAGTATGGCTGACTTGATGTCACTTAAAATTGTGCTCTTATTGCTTTCCCAAAAATGTTAGCAGTGGTGAATCATTTTTAAGGAAATGGCATTTGCTTTTCCCCTGCAGCACAGAGGACGGATGCTGACAACGGCCAATGTGTTCTCTGGAGTGCTGCGCTCACTGGCTGGTGTCCTCTATGCTGTTGCTATACCTCTCTATGACACCCAGCTTGCATTTCTCCTGGCAGTTTTGCCGTGGCTGATGTCCGCAATATGCTGTGTCACCCTGGACCTTCTGGTATCTTTTATTGTATGGTCAGTAAGCATCTTACTAACATTATTAGATTCAGGGGTATACACCAACTTAACACTCTTGTCACATTAGTAGAGATAGAGATAGCACAACTGTATATTGATTCAGCCTATGAAAGCTTTTATGTGTTCTAGACACAAACTTCTTTTTCCTGAGAAAAACCCTTCTTTCATAGAAGAAGGAGCAACAGGAGCAATAGCAATAGCCACCATGGCTGAACAGAGAAGGAAAGAGTACCACTTAAAGAAATCCAAAGATCATCAACATGACATACAAAAACAAAAGACTATCACAATCAGTTTCATCTTTTGGAAAAAGAAACAAAAACATGTCAAGTGCAAAGCAAATTTCTACTAAAATCAAGACTAGAGTACAACACAATTAGATTAAAGTGATCTCTTGAAATCTTTGAATATATATAAGTTGTGCATCTTTTTAGACCAAGTGTGATGTATTAACCTTTGACCCAGAATTTTCAGATTCTAGTTATCTATTGGTTTAAGCAAGGAACCAGGAAGCAACCTTTAATAGTCTCCCCAGACACAGAGAGCCTCTTAGATGGCGCCACTGAGAAGAAAGCTGTCATGTCACCAACACAAACAAGGGTAATTCGTCATAATTCATGTTTTTAGATTTTGTTTGTTTTCCTTTACCCTAGAATTTGTGCATCTATTGCACAAACAACAGATTATCACTGTAATCTCTTAATGAGACCTTTATCTCAGTGAGACTTTCTGAACAAAGAAAGAACTAATTGCTTTATGTTTAACAATAACATTTAGAAATTATTGTTAAGCATTAGGCATTTTTACATTGATTTGTAAGAAATTAGTCATGTTTATCCAGTGAAAGCCACAGTCTTTCTGTTTTTTAACTCTGTAATCTCATGGTGGTGGTTTGAGTTTGATCATTCGATTTTACAATTCATCCTTTTTCTTCCAAGACAAAAAAGGCCCCAGTGACTGAGATGGGCCGTTACATGGATGTCAGTATTCAACCTGCAAGAAATGTAAGCAGAATTGTTGCAGAAAGTTTTTCAATAATGGCAGTGAAAACTGGACATTTTTTTCTTTCTGAGATAGTGATTCCTCTTGCAGTTTAATATCTAAAGTGGAGACCATCATGTTCTTGTTGGCAGATATTCCTGAAGGATGTAACACTGTCCAAGGAGGAGGTGAATAAGCAGCCTCTGAACAGGACAGGAGTAAACAGAGTGGACAGTTTCTGTTTTTCAGACACCTCTTATGACTCTTCACTAGTCAGCTCTGATCTAGAGGTGGGTGGGATTACTTTAAAGGCCATTTCCAGTCCGAATCAATGTTTGTCTATGAAATCATGTCACCTTTTATCAGTTCAAATGAGCATCATTCATCTCCGGGTCAGCGAGCACCGTACTCTAGTACTGGACTGGTACTACTGGATAGAGGCGCCACATGACTCGCTGACCCGTAGATGTGCAAGATGATGAAGATAAATTAACTTTTTTAAATGATGTTTTTTTAAAATTAGACAGAAAAAGGATGAAACATGCAACCCCAGAACAATTTTAAAATATGTCTGGTGCTCATATGGGCTCTTTTCTTGAATTCTTGAACAAAACTGAGTATAAACATCCACATGCTGCAGTTATGTGTGAGGAAGTGATCATAGGTGATGTGATTACAGACAAACATTGATTATGACTGGAAGTGCCCTTTAAGTATTTTGTTGATGAAATATAAATAAATCTTTTACCTAGTAGTACTGAGGAGGAGTTTTTCTGTCAAAATGAAGTTGAGTAAGATAACTGAACAGAGGAGAATTTCAAAAACAAATGTTTCATCTAAAGGAGAACTTATTAACTCCATCTAACTCCATCTGACTAATAAGGCTATAAAGTGTTCGTCAGACAGTGAGCCACTAGGTGGTGATAGCATGTAGACGTAATGGGTGGCGCATGACTGTTGTTAAAGTATGAATGAATGTGACTGTGTTTTCTGTGATTAACTTGTGTAGTGTCAGCTTGCATGAACTGCTGTATGGTTACTTTCAATTTACTGAGTTTATTGCCTTTCATGTTGGTTTTTGTAATGGGTTGCCACAACATGGCACTGAAGTTCACTATGAGGTAAAAGTTGAGAACTATAATATATTATCTGCTGCATGCATCTTTTTACTATGTGGCTTTGTTTTTCTGAGTGTAATGAACTGCAGTAAAATTGGATGCCTTGCAGTCTGACAGAGTTGGATTCTGTCCCTTCTTGATGATAGTACAAGTTTGGAGGCTGCTACTTGAAATTGTGGCAGTGTAACAAAAGTCTCCAAACGTCTGTCTCTGAATCACCACCCTTACTTAAAGAGCTGAAACAGAAATGTTTCTCTTCTGGTGTTTTAATCAGGAGCCACCACGGATAACTCCAGACCCATGCACTGGAATGTTAATGTTATAATTCTGCAGATGAAAATATGACACTTCTGAGTGCAACTCAGAAAAACTTGTAAGAAGAAGTAACAGTGAGGGCAGTGTGCTGCCGCAAGCCAAGCTTTGTGATTTTCACATGTGACTCTAGAGGAAGTAAAGTCAGACGGTCATCAGAGGTTCTTGTGAGAAGACAACGGTCAGCAAGTTCTTTTGAGGATTGATGAGTCGAAATCTACAGAGAGGATTGTGCGTGTGAGCATGTGATTCTGTGGGTAAAAGTTTATGGTCTGTAAGAAGTAAGACTTTGTATTTTAACTGCTGATTATAGGCTAAGTAAAGTGTAATGTTGCTTTATCCTGCCGTTGCACCCAGCATTATATTTGGGCTAAATTGCTAAACTAGTCTTGTTTTTAGATGATGGCCCACATGTGTATAATTTCTCCTCTTGAGTTTCCAGGGACAACGACATTTCAAGCTTATTCCTTCTGTCTGGTCGTGATGCTTACAGCTGCAAGAGTAACTCCCTTACTGTGCTACGCCAAGTTATGGAGGATGTCCATTTAATTAGAAACAAAGGCAAATAGTGTGAGAGCAAACAATTGCAGCTTAATACTGTGTACCAAACAGGAAAAAGCAACAGACATAAATGCCCTTACAGCAGTTAACTTTAGAAAAGAAAGAAGGCTTAGAGAGATTCTTCAATATGTACTTAATGTAAATTATGTTTGTGGTAAGGCTTGTAGGTTATTTGGCTGTGGGATAATTCTTCCTCTTCAGCTTCATCTAACTTGAACTCTTAGTGGTTGGTGGTGTTCTGATAGGGTTAAAATATTATATCATTCATCTTTTTTGACCATTAATCTGAGTAAATCTCGAGTCTGTAGTCTTTTGCTGAGAAGAGCAGCTAAATTGAATTTATCCCTCCTTCTCTGGCTCCCTGTCCACATGCTAGTTAAAACTAACAGAAGCTGTGTACTTGGTGATATAATGGATAAATATTTACATACAAGTTAGCCTAATGTCTAATCTTTAATCTATTATACAGCACTGTAGTTGAATGCATCACACTGTGGGAAAACTGTCACTTCATTGGCAACACTTTTCTCTCTACATGAAACCTTGAAGTTAACGATCTGTAAAATGATTCAAAGCAGGCAAAGGAAGGAAGAAGGAATTTTAGATGTATTTGCATTGAACATGAATGTAAAATCTAGCTGCTTTACATGCCATGACCATAATCAAGAATAATGAAAAACCACACAACATTTTTAGTGTGCTGCCTGCTTTAACTGAGCAGCCAGCAGTTTTGATCTTCTATTGTACTGTTTCTTGCTCCTTTCTGCTGAGTGCTAGTTCCTCACTGAGGTGGAGGTGGAGGTGAGGGGGTGGGGCGGGCCTGAGGGGTACACTGAGGGGTGGAATTGTTTGAGATTTACTTTGTGGCTCAATTGTTCTGCTGTAAAGGATCTTTGATTAAAGACCAACACTGGGCTGGGCCTGTCTGCTTAGGAAGTAGTGCAAAAAATGTCTGCCTTGTCTATAGGGGGCCGCAAGCTACCCTCTGCTATTTTGGGAGATGTTTATGGCCTCCTGTGTAATGCCTGCTGGCCAAGAGTTTAACACTGAGCTTGAGGCATTTAGCTGATGTTCAAATACAACATGAGTCATCAAAGCAGGAAAATACACCTTAATACCAGCACTTCAAACATTACAAACAAACCTGTATTAAATTAGAAAAGGGTTTGAGTCTTCTATTTGTTCCTTTCGTTCCAAAAATGATTAAGACAACTGCTACATAATAACAATATCCTCTTCATAGAAGTGATTTAGAAACACTGTTTAAAAACACTTATTTGAACAAATAAGGCAACTTCTTGAACTAATTACTTTACCATTGCGAGAAACAAGTACCTAGCTCCTCCACATTAGTGTCTTCTACTGCATATAATATCCTGACCTGTCTTTATTTTCTAGTGGGATTTTGAAGAGGGAAATGTACAGTGGAGAGAACCAAATGCAAAGCAACAGGAGGGACACAAGTTTCCCCTGGAAGAGTGGCCAAGAAACCTAAAACCCTTTAACATTTGCACCTGTGTCATGTCTGGACTCCGGCAGAGCTCTGTTATCACAAAAAAAGAGGAGGAGAGTGACTCCACTGCAAACAAAAATGACAATGTCAATTAAATGATGTGAAACATTAATTTGAATGGTAATAAAATCTGCAAATATTGACCTGTTATCTGTGTTTGTCTACTGTTTTACTGTGTGTGTGTGTGTGTGTGTGTGTGTGTGTGTAGCTTTTTTTGTAACTTGCTGTCAGCTCTCTGAGAACTGAGATCCATCAGGAAGGTTTACAAAACACCTCTCCTAATAAAACAATATTGCTCCCCTGCTGCCTTGCAAGGTTATTGGGTCATATCCTGTATTTTGCTATCTGACCTGTGTTATCAGGGCTGGACTGGGAAAGTGAGTCAGTGGTATAGATAAGCACCAGACTAGATGGCCGGGGTTCTTCTGTCCTCTCCATCATCTCTCAAACCTCAGCCCCTCCACCCGCTCCAGGGCTTTGGACTATCATGCCAGAGCAACAGACCAGCAAATTTCTAACTAAAGGGACTTCCTGAGGTCTGATAGTGGAACAATACACAGATAACAGCAAAGTTATGAAGCACATTTTACTCCTCCCTGTTACATTTCCTCAAGTGACATCTCTGTCTGAGACAAATGACTGGGAAACAAGTAATGAAGTGTAACAGAGCAATGGCTGATACCAGCAGTTGTAATTAATGTAATTTAACACCTTGTTCAACCTGTAAACATGGTTTGATGGCTTGTGTTGGAAGATAATTCAATATTCTACCATTTATCAATTGTCAGCAAAGCTCTATTGTGATGTAACCTTATCAGATGTAAGGAAAATATTTGGTGTTAAATTTTGGTATTAAACTTAAGAAAACATTTTATATTGCATTTTACTGCATTTTACCATATTGCCATTCAGTATCTGTCATTGTTAAGCACATTTTTGACAAATTTAATCTCATGTATTGTGTAACATTGAACTAGGCTACATCTGACTTTTGAACATCAAGAGGATTATTTCATGTGTGGTTTTGCTTATACTGATGTTGGAAAATACAGTATTCACATAAATACTGTGATATTTCAGTCATATATGTCATTTTAATTTAGTCAGTGCGTTCTTGTCTATGACATACAATAAAACAAAACAAAAAAAGAAGTTGGTGTCATCATGAATGCTGAGCTTGCACTGCTTCATCTCTGGGCCTCAACCCTGTCCCTTGTGAGACTGGCACAAAAGAAAACAAACTGTGTATCCCCCATAAAAAGGTGGAATTCTGTTTGCAGAAGTGAAGAGGAGCACGGATTAGGACATCTGAAGCAGCAGTGGTGAATGAGCCTTTTTGTTTTTCTTGGCTTGTACGTCAATGATCACTCCACTGCAGAGGACGTAAAATGCTGGATTATTTGAACCAGCAGGACATTTTGTTCAACTTGCAAATTGTCCAGAAAGGGAGGAGGGAGAGGTGGATTTGTTCGTGAGTAGCACACAATTCTGAAAGTGAATGGACAAGGGATAAATAATAAGCTGAATGCTGATATATGAATATCAAGTAGTTACTAAATAGCTCTGAATAAAGAATTGTTTAATAAATAAACATAATAGAGTTGCTTGAGAACTATAAGATTTGACACACAAGAATGAGTTTTCTTGTTATGTATCTAAAAAAAATGTTTCAACTTGAGCAGACTTTAAATTTTTACAGGAAGTCTGTATCACAAACTGGACATGTGGATTTTGATTTCGACTTATGCTTCACATATATCCAGTGACCGCCAAGGTCACCTGACTATTTGTTCTGTTTGACTGTGGGTTTCTGATATCTAAATGAATATGCGGTAAA
>JANJYP010176517.1:0-12925 GCA_024605115.1 Rastrelliger brachysoma
CAAACTCTAAGCTTGCAGTGGAAGTGATGTAGGATTCCACCAGCAATCATGACTACACCCATCCTCAGATGTTTTAATTCTCAGCCGTTTTGAGGGGGTGGGTCACATGTCAACCTTTTACATCATGATGCAGCTGATGAGGGCCATGAAATAATGAAAACAGAAATGGTGAAAAACAACCAAAGTCGTTTCACGTTTTCCTCAACTTTTTATCGAACAGAATGTCTCAGCAGAAATCTCAGCTTCACACAGATTTTAAAATGAAAAGAGTCCATAACCACACTTAGCCTAACCCTTTTGAGATTTTATGACTTCAGAGAAAACAGTTTTGATTGAAGAGTAAACTCAGATCAAAACAGACATTATAGATCATTACCCCAACATAAAAAAAACACAATTGATGTTTTATAATTCCAAGATAGTAGGCTTTGGCCTAAGCCTGGGATTATAATGTGAACATTTTAAAATGGGTTTACAATACTAAAGTGTTCTTAAATATACCTTATATAAAATAATGAATATACATTAATATTTTAATGTTAATTTTAAAATGTTCACATTATAATAAAATAATGAATTTATATTAAATTATAATCTGTAATTGACCAAAACTAGCCCTATTGACGCAAAACTGAGTCATTACATAAACTTAAGGGGTGTAGACTGATTTGAGATTGAGATATTTTAAGCATTAACTCGTTATTATGTTGGGTTAAGTCATGCTTATATTCTGGGAGCCCTTCACTGAGCCACAGTTGCAGGGTCCTGCAGAACAAGCACGTCTAGCGCCCCCCTAAGTTGACAGTCCTTATCCTTCATCCAACCCACGGGGACAGGACCGCGGCTCTGTCAGTTTCTTTCCCCGCTCTTGAGCGCCCAGCGATGCAGTGCTGAGCAGGTGCGAGCATCGTGAAGGACACGTAGACGGACGGACGCATTTGCCCGCTACAAAAGGTAAGGACACCAGGGAAGGGGGCACTGAGCAGATTCAGTAAAAAATAGACTGTTAAACATAATTTGCAGATAATCCGTTAACTGCATTTTGACAGCTGGTAAAATCAGTGTTGTTTACAACAGGCTGAGTAGGATGTATGCGCAGATGGGATGAAGCTTATGCAGCCCTCCGCAGTGCAGACATATTAACGATTTGGAATAGAAGAAACTACAATTTTCTTTTTGATTTTGTGCATCGTGGTGTCAGATGCAGAGAGATACTGTGCCTGCAATATAAGACTTGTCGTGGCATGGTGGGGATGATGCATGATCCGCTGCACATCCTGGTAGGCACTTCCCTCCCAAATGTAGTCGATGCATTGACCAGACGTAAGGATGTTGTGCATGTTTAATCTTAATATACCACATCTACCTTAAATTATTAAGCCTCAGTGTTGAATTCAGTATTAATTACACCACGCCAGAGGCCATAGCCCTAATAGCGCCGCACATACCGATGATTCAAACTGCCGCCTGCCTTCTAGCCAAGAGATTAGGAAGCATCCGACGACTGTAAACACTTTCATCTGGGATGGAAGTAAAACGCATGCCCCTGTGTAAGTGTTGCGATTGACTTAAGCATATGGCTCAGCTCTGTCATTCAGCCATTATGCTTAGTAATGGCTCACTGCAGACAGGCTTATTTTGTCAGGATGTCAGGTGCTGAAGAAGGTGTCATGGGCGCGTCCTGACTCACCAGACTAGGCTTCAGTGAGGAGATTTTTTTTATGCTACATGTTGCCAAAGTGAGGTCTAGGGACTTAGAGAGGTCACCAGATTTCCAAGGTTGCATTCATTATGTAGAAAAAAAATATTGATTACATTCTGAATAATTGTGATGGAGATTTTCTCATGCTGTTCAAACAAGTTGTGAAATATGTTTGCTTGAAAAAATATTACACTGGTATTGTGTATCTGATGGGGTGGGGGGTATTCATGGGAAATGGTTTTGAACCTTCTGATCTTAATAGCTGCAGCAGCAGCTCCTCTGGAAACAGTATGTAAGTGCATCATGAAGTCTATTTACAACTGAAGGGTTTACCTCTATGACCACACTGCCTTGTATGGATTGATAATTAGAGAAAGCACTGTGAAAGTGGTCAGAATAATGGCTGTCCTTGCTTAAGTGAATGACGTAGTCCACTAAAACAGACACAAGAGTATCATTTTAATCACCACAACTTTAGTCTAACAAGCTTGTAATTGTCTTATGATAGAATCAATAAAACTAAACCAGAAGGGAAACATTAGATCTAAAAGGGCATATTTATTTCATATTTACACTTTATAGTACTATAATATAGTATAGTTCGTTCTCAATTGTGAAGGGCAGAGCTCACCAAAACAAACATAACTACAGATTATGTATTAATATCGCCTATGAAGACGTTTATTTATATTGTATTATGAACTTGCTGTCCCCACACCTGTTACTTGTTAGCAATTAGTCTCTAACCACTTTATATACATGCTGTAGCGTAATTTCTACTGGGATAGAGGGGACATGCCCCCCCTATCCCACTTATCAAAATCACAATCCCATGGATATTTTTTTTTTTTACCTTAATTTTAACCTTTTTTGATATGTTCTTTTTTTGGCCTGTGTGAGATTCTCCACTGTGTGCTTGCACTGACAGAATCAGAGCCATAAATATGGCACAAAGTGTCAGAGGGATTCCATGGCTGCCTGTCAGGTGGAGCACTTTATGAATCTTGTAAGCTTGGCTGCTGCTGCTAATGCATGCTCTGCTGTCCTGTGTACACCCTGAGGACAGACGGTCTCCTTCATGCTAGGTGACTGAATTCACTCCACTTAGAAGTAGGCTTACATACTGCTTGCAAAGCTACATACATACATTTTTATTCTATTGTTCTACAGTTAAACAAGTCTGAAAATAGAGCTTTGAATTTTGAAATAGGTTGTTCACTGCCAGCAGATTTTGCCTGTAGGATCGCAGTGACTTGTTGGAGCTGCCTGATGAGGAACTTTTTACATAACACAGTGCCCTGCAAGATGTGACTGTTCTGTGATGCATTTCAAGGCTACAGCCTCAGCCTCCATTAGTGTCACAGCCAAATGAGTCAACATAACTGTAGACTTACTTCTCCTTTGGTTTGAAGCTTCAATCACACATCTGTCATGTATTGAGGTAGACAGGGTAACCTTACCTGAGGCAAAAAGCAGAGCTACCTTCAGACTTCCCATAGTCACTTCGCTTTTGTCAGAAATGCATTGTAATGTTGTGAAAATGGGCACAAGGATAAAATAGATTGCTTTTACCTATGAAGAAGTTTTATTCATATTCAACAAGAAAAGAGTTTTCCTTTACCCCATGTACTTGACAAGGAACTAGTATTGCCTTTATTTAAGCAGCAAAAGTTTGGTGCACAAAGCGGAACCTTGGATGTTTGCCATTTAAAATTAAGGTAATTTTAGAAGATTAGATTTGTTTACAGATGCCCTTCCGAGCCCTTGGTGACACATTCTTGGAAAAAGAATTATCTGAACAGATGAAGATAGATTCTGAAAAGACTCTAAACTGATTGGCAACATTGGCATTTGGCATCAGCAGGGCTAGTTTGTTAGGAACTGTTTGTTCTGTCACACTGAGTGCAGTGTCAGTCACGCTACAGGGAATACGTCCTGTAGACTTGTGTCATTGTTAAAATGAATGCAGTGGGCTAAGCTGTATCCAGGAGAGGCACCCTTTCCATGTGAACATTTGTGTGCAGAAACACACACACACACACACACACACACACACACACACACACACACACACACACACACACNTAATTGCTGCAGCTGTTCTCAGTGCCTGTACAAGTGCCTCTGTCTGTCCTGCTGACGAAACATGCATGCTAGCGTCTTGATGCTTCCTTTAGATTGCTCAGCAATTTACACACCAGCAATCAATAGCGAGATCCACTAATGGTACGGCAGTGAAGGAGAGGTATGACGTCTTCCATGTTTGCCTGGAGACAGGCCTCTCCTCTGTTCATGCCTGAGGAGGAGAAAGGGCCTCAGTGCCCATCTGCCATCCCTGGACTAGCACTAGCCCTGCCATTGATTCTCCCACTGTGGTCTGCTCTCTCTTCTCTCCAGGCATGTGGCCCTATAGATCTTATGTGGAGAGACAGAGCTTAGTGGGAAAAACTTATTGGCATAGCCAATGTATTCAACTTGTTGATTGTCCATCTCGTCTGTGTCAGACTAAATGAAAATGTAGTTAGTGTCTGTAAGATATTTAACAGTATTTGTTACCATCATTCTGTAAAACAGAAAATATTTATCTGCTTTCTAATAGCAACAGCTAGAAAATGCAGCTGTGCAGGTTTAAATTGAAACAATGGTCGACTGACAGAAAATCTGAAGATGAAGATGATGAAGATGATGCTTTAGGCTTGAAGAAACTGTGGTGGATATTTTATTTGCTATTTTAAAGATAAAACAAGTTTAATTGGTTAATAAAATGATAGTTTGTTTGTTGGTTTATTGTAGTTTGTTTTAAGTGCCTCACTTGCAAAGCACCTTACAATGTTGTATGTATAGAATGTTCCTCTTGTATCATTCATTTTTTTTGTTTGAACAAGACTTGGCTGTCTGCTTGAAACTAATGATTTGAAAAAGTTGCTTCCAGCACTCCATGAGGCTAGTTACTTTCATTGCCAAACCCTATGTGATTAATTATTCAGCAACACAAAACTGAGGTTGATTTAGTGTGTGCACACTGCACACACATGCATGTACAGTATATGACTGATCAAGCTTTGCTGCATGATTCGTATCCACCAGGTCAGGGTAGATACAATCCAGCTTTCATAAATGGCCTTTTACTGATTTATACAAATGTGGCATTTTGTTCAAGATAAAAATAGATTTACATGATACAATAACCACTGACTTTTTGTCTATTTATAGCTTCATTTGTTCTTCAGTGAAAATTATCTTTTGGATAAGTGGCTTGGT
This sequence comes from Rastrelliger brachysoma, assembly GCA_024605115.1. Lineage (NCBI taxonomy): Eukaryota > Metazoa > Chordata > Actinopteri > Scombriformes > Scombridae > Rastrelliger > Rastrelliger brachysoma. Next base: position 4,964 of record JANJYP010176517.1, read on the forward strand.
TGTGAAAACATAAAAAATCAAACTCTTCAAAGATATAACAAAGTGTCTTTAATGATAAAAGATTTGGTCTGTTCCCCCTTTCTTTATCTGGGTGATATTGTTGGTTGATAAAGTGCTGAGCTTCCTCTGTGACTCAGATGGTTCCTCCACTATCTACCAAAGTGATGTCTCATTAAAAAGCAGATCAATCCATTTCCATTAAGATAATGTACAGCAGACAAGCAGGTAGCATTCAGATATTGTCTGGTATCTCCCCTGCCACTCATGGGAGGAAATAGGATGACATTGATCAATGTCATGTGGATGGAAGTTGCAGGCTTATTGAAGGATTTGTCATTGGCTTGTTGGGGCATTTGAAGAGTTGAATTCCTCAAAAACCAGAACTGAAATAAAACTGAGAGAGAATCAAGATTGATGATAGACAACTGTCAGTATCACCATTGTTTTATTTATTGGATCTTATTGCTTACTTTAGTGGCTCCAGATCATCTTTTTGTCTGATAATTTTAAAAATATGAGTTAATTATGAGTAATTTTAGACATGACATGAGCTATTTGTAACTGTTATAAGTAGCAGTCAAAATCTGCAACTAGGTCAGATTTCACTTCTTTTCTCTGATTTGTCACTTGGTTTCTCTTGAGATATTTTTAGATTTTACAATCAAAGTAAATCTTTTGGGATTTATGGACTCATTTACAAGGTGATTACAAATGTGTGACATTCACCAGCTAATTTCACTTAACAGTGTAATTCACCTTTTTAATTTTTTTTACTGGTAATATTTGACTTTGTGCATATCCTTCATTACAATGTCAGTGCAGAAAATTGTTTGTTTGCTTAGCAGGGCAGCCCTATCTGACTAGGACACAACAATATCAAAAGTTATATACTCATCAAATAACTAATTGCATTTTGGTTATTATTAGCTGGTACTACTATAATTTGTATATATTTATTGACGATAAGTAGTAAAAGGGACAACATTTCAAGGTTAATAAGTTCAGAGGACAGTTTTTACTGATTAAGTAGTCAATTTTAAGCATATTAATGTGAATGAGTCTTAATTAAACTACTCAAAGTGTCATATTACCTCTTGTGAATACGTTTAACATTTCACTGAGCAGAAATATTGTGTTACACGCAGTGGACTGGCTTCTCACATGGGAGTCTTGAGCCATCTGTTTTTGCACCTAAGTGGGTGCAGTCAGATACATTGTTTATGGTGGTTTTGAGAAGCTGTGCAGTCAAACAATTCAACATGCTATTTTGGTCCTGTAAGAGATGATTTTCAATTTTATGTGATTTGAAAATCAGTGGAGTGTGCCTGATATATTCCCTGGGATTTCAAGCGGAGCACTAGGATATTGTAAACTTGAGTGTTTACATATAAATTCCTTGTATGTTGAGCTATTTTTGATTCACAGTGTTATAAAGCATGCCATAATGTTCACAATATGAAGAACGTCAGACTCTGTTTCCGAAGCACTCTGAGGAACCATGTACCCTCCTCCACCTATAGTGATTTATTCCATAAATATGAAAGCTAGCATTTAGCATCATTTTGAAGATTAGATTACTAAATCCTTCATCATTGATATTCTCAGTAATGGGCTGCATTGTTTTGGGTTTAATCCTATTTAATCTGTGTTCATCATTAGACTGTGGAATCCTACTGTAAGTTTAGCTGTTTGTGTTATCTTATAAAGAACAAACCCAATGCTGCAGGGAACTGTCCAATTACGTAGAGAAACGTGTTCCTTGTTGGTGCCGAGCCACTCCTGGGGCCTTTGAGCAAGGCCTGTTGCTATGGTGCTGGGAGCATGTGTGGAAGACAAGAGCACAATTTCATCTACATACTAGTTCATATTTCAGAGCTTCCAACTATAACCACACTCCTCTGCTTACCATATCACCTTTCATGTACACATTGTTGCTTCTGAGGCAAACCCAGTGTTTGTTGCTTCATACTGGTGAAGGCTGCTGTATATCCTTGACAGATCAGCTGTGTTACGGTGATAGCATACTAAACTGCAGTCAAGAACTCACCACCAGTTGTTTATTGAAAATAATGAAAGACTGAGAGGTCAAAGGGGATTCTGAGACTAATCAGAAACGTCCTCAGTAAGAAGCATGCTACTTCTTTAGTTGGCTGACCTCGAGCTCTCTGAAGAAGAATCTGTATCTGTGAGAAGTGTATGGATAGAGGGGTAATCGCAGAGAGAACCCAAAGGCAGAGGCCTCCTGGCACGTGGAGCGAATACTGAGGAGGCCAAACTCTTGGGAAGCCTCATTATACATTTAGGGGCGTCCTGTTTTCCCTTTCTCTGGACAGCTGGACAGCTAAATTGTTTGTGGATCAATAGTTTAGCTTCCTACTGGCTCTACAGAGTGAGTGAAGTGCATTTAAACCCAAGAAATCCCATTATGCTTGGCAGAGATGGGAAACATAGCACTGGGGGGCTCTGCAAGTATAATTGCTGTGGCCATTATTCAATCAGCCTGTTTGTTTACCTGCACTGTTACTGCTGAGACCACCCATACTCATTTCCCGCTCGTGTTATCTAATATTTTTTGAAACTTGGTGGAAATGTCCAAAAATGTGACTCTATGATTGATAAATCATGTATTTCACAGCAGGATCAATTCCTTCCCCTTGCATACATTATGTCATGATAAACATCTGGAGAATTTGTTTAGAACTTTTTTCCTTATTGATTGATTCAAATTGTTATAATGTACATTGCAAGCATCCATTTCCATTAATGGTGAAATGGCCCCTCTTTTCCCAGTAAGTAGGTAGGTAGGGCGGTAAGGTACAAAACAAGACTACCCTTCATTTCCTTTATTATTAGTGGTAGTCATAGAGCCTCCAGTAGAAACAATGAGATCTAGTACTTCAGTTAATCAGATCAAGGAAAAATACATTACAGATACAAACACAATATATCTCTGTATATATCTCTGTGATTATGTTTCTGAGTTTCCCATGCCTTCACTCCCAGCTATTGTCAGCATAATTAATACATTTGGGATGTTTTCTGGATATGAGAACTCTTCGGTATTACCACTTAGAAATTTAAGTTGCTCTGATACACTGGAACACATTTCTCTTCAGTTGTCTCCTAATGGGTTCAGGTATTGAGGCATTTTTGTTGTTTTTTTTGGATAATATAATAAAAAATGTATGTAATTTGAAAAGGCCTTCAAAGATTGTGCCTTTTATCAATATCACTGCTTGGACAGGGTGCCATTATAAAGATGAATGTTTCACAGAGGCTGTTATAGCCGATGCAGATGTTGCCTACCCGTAATTATATTCCAGTTAGGTTTTTTCTAAATCACTACATAGTAAGGTTTGCAAATTTGTGCGGCCCTAAAGTTAAGTTAGGGAAATACAAGTTACCTGTGGACAAAGGAGGATTAGCACTTCCCATTATGACATGCTATCACTGTGCTTCACAAATCAGATAACATTACTGAATGGATTAAAAGTGACCTTAATTCTACATTTCCTGATTTGGAAACTACTGAGTGTGAGCCTGTTCTTTTAGAAATGCTTTTTATGAATAATGTAGTTTCATTTCAGCGGCAAAAGGAAAAGTTATTATTAAGATGCTCTCAAAACCTAGAATCAGCTACATAGACACTTTGGAATAATAAATCAGTTCTTTATTTTCCCATCTATTGTATGCATTCCTGATTTCTAAAATACAAAGACTGTTTTACCCTGAATTACACTCACTACAATTTATAAATCACATGCAGTCTATACCAATATAATTGAAAGGATACTATTGAATTTGAAAGCTTATGTGGTTGTGCTCTAAAATTGCAATTTTTTTTTTACCCATCAGTCCAAAATAAGATTAAGAACATATGTGGGATAGATGAACTTCCAAATCCATATTGCTTTGTACGGGATTAGACTCTAATTATGAATGCAGGTAGAGATATATTCTTAAATTACTTCATATGCTGCATGGTTCACAATATTACAACTATGTTCTGTGACTGCTACTGTTTTTTGTGTCTGTATTTGCTTTTGTGCCATTTTGTTACTTTTGGAAAAGAAAAGTGACCTTAAGCATTGATTGAATTTATAACATTGTGGTATGCTCTCCTGCGGACCCACTGATTGTATAATAATACTGCTCACTATGGCCGGAGCCTTGCTGCAGCCTGTTTGTATTGATTCAACACTTATTTAGAATGCCTGTTGTTTCTCTGTCCAGCTCTTTGGCTATGTAGAAGGCAGAGAGAGAAAAGGCGTAGAGAGAGAGGGACAAGAAGGGGGGCTGGGGGCTTTAATGAGAAAAAGAGAAGGACAAAACATTTGGAGCTCTCCCTTCATTCCTTAGATCAGTGTAACCAGAAATAAAAGCTGTGGCTGGTGCAGGCTCTGGGCTGTGGGCAGCCGCTGTCCTCTCCTGGCTCTCATACTGTGCTGCCGGTGTATTTGTGTTTTGCTGGTCAGCCTCCGAGCTCCCGGGTCCTCGGTTGTATCTCTACATGAACAGCCCATTGATGTGGGCAACATTAGCATTCGTTGTGGGCGAGCACGACAAACAGGTTGGTTTTCCATTTCACACTAACAAACCTGTTCTCTCTGGATCGTCTCAAAGGGTCTCAAATCAACCCTCTTGGTGCATAGTAAATGAGTGTGGATAAAAGAGGTCAAAGAATGCTTATGTAGCCCTCCTAAGTCCAAGCAGTGTACTCTTTGTACAAGACCTCGCCCTGCCAATTGACAGGCCAGGGCAACACTTCTTAGCTGGCATGACACTGTCACATGTGGCACACAAACTCCAAGGTGATGTAACCACCTGCGTCATGTTTTCTGTAAGTGCTTGTGAGACAATACACCAGCACTAATAGCTTCCGACAAACTGCTCTGAAATGTCCCCGAACAAAAGTTGTTCTTTTCATTTGGCATATCATTATTCAGATCTGAATCCAGCATTCCGAGGAAAGCTGGCTGACTTATGCATGAGACTTGTGCTCTAATTATGCCCCAGATCCTTTCCTTGTCTCAGCTTGTAGCTGCAGGAGCTTTTGATGCAATCTGCTAATTCATGCTGCTGACATTGTTCTCACAATTTTTACTTAGCAACAGTAAATTGCCCCTGAGACAGTGTTTCCCCTAGGTTGACTATTTTAGGGTAGCAGTGTGAGGTGGGGTGAGATGTAGGGGGGTTCTGAGCAAAATCTGAGACAGCCTGTCATATCTCCCTGTTCTCTGACACTAAAGTGAAAATAACTGGTGTTTTAAAGGTTACCTGGTCAGGTTAGGCTATCCTACTGCAGCCAATTTTGGGGCTAACTCACTGCAGGCTCTCACTCAACAACATACTTGCTATCAATGGCAGATTGGGGGAGATACCTTCTTTTGCTGTGACTCCAAATGTTTTCTCAAAAGCCCCAAAACTTTTTTTTAAAACTACTCCAGGTTTGTGCAATTTCCCTTCAGTCAATCTGACTGCTTCAGCAAATCAGTAGAGTAAAAGTTCAGTTACTGGGGAAATATTGTAATCTGTAGGTCTGCACATTGTCTGCAGAATTATTTGGGAAGATCCTAATAATGAGGGGGTTGTTGTCTTGTGTATGCCATGTTTCATTCTGTCTCACTACCTGTGTGAGCAAGCTTGCTAGTTAACTAGTATAGGAGATAGGACATGAAATTTGTGAGAGACTGAAGGGAAAAGGACAGGGAAACACCTGTGGAGCAGGACAACAGGAGGAGAGATGATTAGGCGAGTGATAAAGTAGTGAAAACAAGAAGTTAAGAGAAATGGAAAAGAAAAAATGTGTGGGGAGTTTAGAATTGGTGAGAGGAGAACAGAAATGAAACTGAATGTCTGGATTTGATGAGTGGGGAAAAGATAGGAGAAGAAATTGAGTGAAAGAGAAAGTGATAAAAAGAATAAAGGAAAGTATAGGAAATGAGATGTGAAAACTTGTGGAGAAAGCAGGTAAAGAGGACAAGGACAAAAGATATGAAAATGAAGAAAGGAATCATAAACAGAGCACTAAAGGAGAACAGAGGTCCTGGAGCAGATGTAAGAGAATAAGAAATGCATTTTTTCTACATCTTAAGTTCATGATCAGAAATCTTAATGCTTTTTTGCTTTATGCTTTCATCCTTCAGTGGAGGACATTTCCAGGGATAAATGTGTGCAGTTATGAGTAAGACAAGTTAAGAGGAAGATAAGAGGAATGGAGAACAGTGTGACTTGGAGTAGAGCAATGAAAGTACCATAAGATAATGCCATCTGCCCATGTTATTTATCTGACTACACTTTCTCTTAAGAAATCACATATAATCTAAGTCAATTTTCTTTTCTTTTTTTTTGGCTTAATCATTTCAATTCATTGAACACCATATTTATGTGTCATTGTTGGGAATCCTTGATTTGCAATTAGAGCAGCCCAGATTATTGTGACATTAGTTAAATGTAGCAGATTCATAAGTTACTTGCTCAGTCTGTTACCTATTCTAGCATATAGTACTAAAATAAGTTTCAAATGGTTACAGTAATGCTGTGTATGGTGGTGCAGTGGATAGTACTGTCACCTTACAGCAAAGAGGGTTCCTTCGGTGTGGAGTTTGCATGTTCTCCCTGTCCCTGCTTGAGTTTTCTCCGGGTACTCCGGTTTCCTCCCACACATCAAAACTTGCAGGTTAATTGATTAATCTATGTAATCTAATGGTTGTCTATCTATATGCTGTATGTGAGCCTTGCGATAGACTGGTGACCTGTCCAGGGCGTACCCCGCCTCTTGCCCCATGACAGCTGGGATGAAGACAGGTGGACAACAATTAGAAGACAGGCTGTAGGCTCTATAGGATGATTTCTTTTCCTAGGCAACTATCATATTTTTTGGAAATAATGTAATAATGTTTAAGCATTCTTTTATTTTAAATAGCTTGAAAATAGTGCATGAAGCTGCTGTAAATGAGGAAAAAATTCTCTGTCCCCAGACATCCCTCAGGTTTGGACTAAGCCCTGAATGTTTACAATGTGTGCGTCTGCCCCTGCTTGCTACACACACACATTACATACTGTCTTATTCCTTAAAGGAAGTATGCTGCCAAGAGTTTCCCAGGCAACAACACAGAGGTTGACTCATGCTGCAGAACAGCGCTGCAAAGAGACTTCCAAATGCAAATGATTATTGATTTCCGAATGAATGGATATTTGTTGTTATTTTTTTGCATTAAAATATAGGTATTCTTGGCCTAGCTAGGGCGTGCCACCAGGCCAACAGAGAGAAGGGTTGAGGGAGAGAAGAACAGAAGGAGAGACAGCTTCTAATTACATATCCTTTTCTCCTACCATTGTGCCTTTCAGCCTTACTGTAGTGGAAATAATATCAACAGTAAACAGGCAGATAATGAAGATGTGAATGAAGATTGTAGTGTTTTTTATTCTCATTAATTGGCCGTCTAGACTAAGGGTGGTGCCGGCAATCACAACATCAATTCCCTGCCTGACTGAAAATATCTCACACAGTATTCCATAGAGAAACATAAGCCATGCATGCATATTAATAGAGTATTTGTTCAGAGTTCAGTAGGGCATGGCAGCAGACAGCTTCCATACTGTACGTGTGGGCTTCATGGTGAAGTGTGTCAGTAGAATAGTGGCCACTGTCACAGGTTGGATTATTCATGAAAAAGGTGTAATGGCAGTGAGTGAAGGAAAGGGCATCCAGAGGTGAATCTGACTGAGAGAAAGAGCACTGAATCATATTTTTTCTGTGCTCTTTCACACATGCCCCCCCTACATTGCAGTACTCTGACTCTTATCTGCAACACACAGCACCACTTATACTGCACACACAGGGGCATAGTGTGCTGAGGACAGACAGAGTGAAGGGCACAACGTCACAGTCAGGCAAGCACACATCCTATGCGTGTGTGCGTGTGCGCGGACACACACACACACACACACACACACACA
>JANJYP010176670.1:0-10036 GCA_024605115.1 Rastrelliger brachysoma
GCTGAGCAGGTGTTGGAGCCCCTACCTTTGAAGACTCATAGGTGAAGGTCTTGGTCGGGACGATAGGGACCTCTGTGGTGGAGATGCCACTGGTTAAGGAGTTGGAGACAGCTGTGATGGTGACTGTCTGGGTCTGCACCAGAGGGGGCTGTGGATGGGAGTGGAGCATAGCCCCATGAATGGCTGTTTAACCAGACAACTTGCACCTCACAGCAGCCATTTTATTTCACATCATGCATGCCCATGATTTTCACCGCAATAGCCTTTTATGGTCACTGAATGACTTAAATTGAGACTTTTTTTGAAATCACATTGCCACTTCCTTTCCCACCACCAATTATTCCAAAAGAAAAAGGGAAAAATGAAAATAAGTGGGTTGGACAGTAGATGAAAGTAAAGTCAACATGCCAGAAAACAATGTACGAGTGTTACGATGACCCATCACTGTAGTTATGTAGAACGTAGCACACCACTGTGCAGCACCTCTGCAGCATCCAGAGTTACAATTGGTCATGGTGAACAGAATTCACATACACATAACGTGCTTTCTTTACAGATTCACAAACTTTGTCTTGTAATGTTGCTGCAAAGGGGTGAGCAAGTGTGGCGGCCTTGAAATCATACAGAGGCCAAGCAGAGAGAGAATCAGCAATGTCATGAAGAGTCAGAAGGCTACCTGGAAGCAGCGTACGACCTGTGGACCATCGCTCCTGAAATAGGAGGCTGGGGAACATCCAACTATCCTCCCAGAGCACTCCGCCACTTCAGGATCTGATTCTTCTTCCTGGATCTCATCTAAATCTTTACTGAAGAGGTTGATGGAGGAAGGCAGCTGCGCCATCTCCACCTCCACAATGGGCACCAAGGAGGTCTCAAAAATTACAACCTCTTCCTCATCATATGACTCCTTCTCAACAGGACCATTGTGGGCTTCGATACTATCAGGCTGACTCTTTTGACTCACAGTGGGACTGGGTATGCCTGAAAAGTCCAAATTGCTGCTGGTTTCCACATGTGCAGCCTTAGTCTCTGAACCATCACACAGCAGACTAATGCATGCACTCTAAAAAAAGACATAACACAGTCACTATGTGATACATTCTTACTGACATGATGAATATAGAAAGATGTATTTACATTTTATGGATGCGAGTCCCAGGCCTGTATAAAGCAGCATCCATTTTATATGGTGCAAGAAATCCATAAGAAGATGATTTTTAGCTGATGTTATTGGCCTGAATGACATATCACCTTTGTCTTACGTAATTTCCACAGTTTAACAGAAACATGTCTTTATAGCCACAGTCTACAGTTTACCCTTTTCCAAGTAGATTTCCACTGGACAAGTTACAGTGGGCAACCAAATAAGATGGATACTCTGGATACTGAGTACAGATGAGGCTGCATATTTTATATTCCACACGTGAATATAATTCAGTATGCATCAGGTTTTGTTTTCTTTTAAACAATAACATATGTTATTGATAGACAGCCATAAGCTAATAACATTTTTAAACAAAATCCAGGCTCCCCGAAAGGAACAAACAATCATATAAACTGCATATGGAATGCCTTTTATTCTTTGGTCAAAATGTCATGCAACAGGAATCTTGTGCAGTTGCTACATATTGCCTTGTGAAACACTGGTGAAGGACAAAGACTTTGATAAGTATTACAATTAAGCTGCCTCAAGGTATCCTGATCACAGACATAATATACTGTGACTAAGAATACTGATGAATTTCCAAGTTACCATTTTTAAAGCTTACTTCATGTGGGTTCAGGAACAGAAATATATCAAAAAAATCACATAACAGTGATCAGCTTATCTGGAAACAATATCTTAAGACAACTGACAATATTAAAATTTACCTCAAAATGTGTATAAAAACAGGCTCAAAGTGATATTAGCAGACAAACCCCCCCCCCCAGATAAAAGTTAGTTGTCACGTCATTGCTGATGTATCTTTACTGCGTTCAACAGACATAAAAGAAAATATGAAACAGTAGTGGATTCATTGTAATTTTCAGTCCTAATCAGTCTTTGAAATGTCTGTTTGATGACTGGAGAAACCAGAGGAATTATACTGCAGTGGAAAAAAAGAAAGAGTGATCCACAGAGCCCAGACAAAAAAAAGGCAGCCTCTCAAGTGGAGCAGATGATGACAAATGAAGAATGCGACAGTGATGTTGTAGAGGAGGCGAAGGAAGGAGAGGAGGAGAAGAGAAAAGCTAGAGGTTGATGGGTAGATGACTCCACGGGTCACACTCACACCTGTGTGGGTTTTCCACAGGGTCCAGACGGCCCCTCAGCTGCGTTTGGAGTAGAAGTCTAGCAGGGGGCCGCGCGGGAGGCGGATGACAAACTGAGGGGCAGGGGAAGGGGGAGGAGGAGGAGGAGGAGGAGGAGCAGGATGAGGACGAGGAGGAGGGAAGAGAGATGAGAGGTATGAATTCTGAAATTTCTGCAATTACCGGCAGTTAACTAAATTAATGAAATAACAGAGTTTGGCAATAAGAGATTTTTTAAAAGTAAAATAAAAATAAAAAGTATAATAGCATAGCCAAATTTCAGACAGTTGAATCAAAATTTGTCATGAAGTCGTTTCACCTCTTATCCAAGTGGCTTCATCAGTTCCTTAACGCTTCGATCTGACTCGTCCCCACTAGTCTGACACACAGTGGAGTTTGACCCAGGTTTTTAACCTCTGTGAAAGTGTCAAAAACGTCTTCATGACAAATACAAGTCCAGTTAATTTTGATTCAACTGTTGCCTGAAATAATATGACCTGGACGAATGAGAATATCCACAGACTAGCATAGCCAAAGTGTAATTTTTGTTGTTCAGAGAATGGAAATATTGGCGCATGCATTTTAACATGCATTTTTACATTTCCATGTCCTATATCTCATTTAAGACTGAAAAGACAGAAAGTCATCCACACTTGTAGTATCTTATGTGTACAAGGGATGTGTTTTATATACTATAAATATATTTTTCCAAATGGAAATATCTATGGTCAGCTGTATGCCAGTGTAGCCACACAGCTACACAGCTACCCAGTCTAGTGTTATATCTGAGTTGAGAAAGCCATTTGTTCTGGCTTCTTTCCCCTCAAAAACGAATCTAATACAGGTTAATATTATCAACACCTTTTGTGGCTGATGACTGATGAGTAGATGACCTTTTTAACTATATTTTAGATATCAAGTCATGGATGACAGAAGTTGCAGCTCAACCCGGACAAAACTGAGGTCTCCTGAAGCTCAGAGAGATAAACTCAGTATGAAACTGCAAGCACTGGCACTAAAACCATGTCAAGTAAAAAACTAACTTTGAACCACATATTAGAAATCTAACTGAAATTGCATTTTATCATTTTAAGAACATTGCCAGAGTGCAGCCGTTCCTCTTCCAAGCCAATGCAGAGACATTAATCCATGCTTTTATTATCTGCAGAATTCATTATTGCAATGCTCTACTCTCTGGTCTCCTTAAAAAGAATTTATCCCCTTTATAACTCCTCCAAAACTCGGCAGCATGTGTGCTGACCAGGGCCAGACAGACAGCACACATTCCATGTATTTTGAGGTCTCTGCATTGGCTACCTGCATGCTTTAGAAATGATTTTAAGATCCTTTTATTGGTTTATAAAGCTCTTAACAGTCTTAGTCCTTCCTATCTACCAGATTTGTTTTTATCATATGGGCCCTCTAGAACCCTCAGATCCTTTGGTAGTGAACTTTTAATTGTTCCTAAAGTTAGAACTACAACAAATGGTGAGGCATCCTTCTATTATTATCATCTGGAACTCCCTGCCTGAGGACCTAGGAGGGGCAGAGAGTTTTTATATTTTTAAACGCAAACCTAAGACTTAACTTTTTCAGTTTAGCTTTTAATTGAATTTTTATTTTCTTTTTTATCTATATTATTTTTATTATCTATTTAGAGGTTTTTTTCCCCTTTTCCTTGGATCCTGATTTAGTTTGGTTCATTTGTGTATGTGAGTGTGTGTGTGTGTGTGTGTGTGTGTGTGTGTGTGTGTGTGTGTGTGTGTTCTTGTAGGTGGGGGAGGAAGGTGGGGTGGTTGTGTTGCTTTTACTTTTTCTGTAAGAAAAATGCTATATAAATAAAGTTTGATTGATTAAGTTAACAAGTAACTGCTTTTATCATTTTGTACATTTGTTCTGATTTGTCACCTTGTAGTACCTGATAATGTAATAAATCCCCAATAATGTAATAAAAATCTGCACTTGAGTCAACTGAACATGTAATAAAACATGATAATGTAATAACATCCCAATAATGTAATACACACATTAAGGCTAACCTGATAATGTAATGACCTCCTGTTAATGCAATTCTTTATTACATTATTAGTAAAAAAAAAAAATTACATTATTGCATTACATTACTGGGAAGTTATGACACGATCAGGTTTTATTACATTTTCAATTAACTCAAGTGCAGATTTTTATTAAATTATCTGGGATCTATTAAATTATCAGGTTCTACACGCCTCACTACCAACTTTACTTTGTTTCAAATACAACCTGACAATATGATGAACTTGAAGGCATTAGTGGTTTGTGTAAAAGCATATGCCGCAGTTACAAGTAAGTCGAGCAAAATCAATCTCCATAGGTTTCTATTAATGCCAGTGCTCATTTGATACTTTTAAATAGTTATAGTTACAATATTGTTTACTATATACAGAGAGAGTGGTAGTAAGTGATAACAACTGTGAATGAGACCTTGTCTCTTCATGGAAAAAAATAATCAAGGCATGGCTAAAGCAGCAGCAACAAAAAAGGTAAATGAAATGTGAAAAGAGAAGTGTGCCAAGTACAAGGCATTAAAAGCGCGAAGAAGGGTCATCAATGAAGGTGCAACAGAGAAAAGCGGGAAAAGGTAAAATACGCTCAGTGTGAGGACATGCAAACCTCAGAGAAAGTAGTCATCTCTGAGTCATGCAGTAAAATAACAATCTCAGGTCTGTCAGTCATGCAACACAGACATGTCAGGGTTCAGAGACCGCCATTGCCCCTGAGATGAACTAAAAGAGTTCACAAAGAGTTCAGAATGGACAACCTGACCCAAAGACGTTCACTCACATCATCTTTTAGGGAAGAAATACCAAAGTACAGACCCTATTCAACAAGCCCAACTGCATTCTTAATATACATGCATGTGTCACATACCACATGCCATTGCCATGAATAGGTCTGCACATGAGCACACAATCCATTATAACTTATGAAGAATGACAACTGGAAAAGCCTGAAACCCTCCATCACTTTCTTTCATTTGAATATATGTCATATATCATATATATCATGTGAACTAAGCATCTGATCATGTGTGGCAATTCTGCATAATATGATGCAAATTTTAAAATATATTAATACAAAAAAACCTAGAAGTTGTTCTGTTCCATTACAAATCCATGTACACTGCTCACGCTAGTGCAGTGATGTTTTCTCAACAAATTCAGAGTCATGGAAAACAAGTTAGATGACAAATGCATAAATGCAACTTTGACCAAGTCAATTCAGGAACTGATCATTTTCAAAATTAATTTACATTTATTTTATTGTTTATTCATTTTCCTGAACTGAGGCTTTACCTACATCAGCTAATATGGATTTGGTGTCAAGTACTGTAGCTGTAGCTGTGGGAGACTTACCCCATCTGCACTTGGCAGAGGTTGACCATTGATACCCAGTGTGCGGAATGGAGAGTGTGTGGACAGACGCTTGTCCCATTCACTGGGTCTGGACTCTGGAACAGATTCCATGAAGTTCCTCTTCAGCTCACTGATACTGGCATGATGTCTGAGCACGTCCTCATTAGGTTTATCAAACTCCTGTGCATGAAGGAAAGCCGAGAAGGGAAGACAGAGCAGGGGGAGGACAGGTGTCCAACAAAATTTTACAGAAACAAAAGGGAGCAAAAAAATAATGAGAGGATGACAAGGATACATAGTGAGGGTTGGACAGAGACACAGAGGGAAGAAGGAAAGATTCATAGGGAAAGAAAGAAAAATGAAAAACATCAGTTTATGTTGCTTTTTTTGCTGCTGTCATGAAATTTGTGCATAATTATTTTATGATTAAATAAATAAGCAGAAGCAGGGTTAGTGTTTCTAAATTAGAAACATAAATTCGAAGGAAGCAGAATTCAGTTATCCTAGATTATAGCACTGTGTGGATTCTTGGCAGATTATTAGCAACACCTTTTTAAAATGCAAATTAACTGCTGATGAGATGATACACTGCTTTAAATGGGAACGTTTAAGAAAATATGCCATGATTGATCAAAAGGTGATAATTATTTGAAGTTCTGGATGTGTACAAGCCATCAACCACACAGCACAGTATCAAAGTTTTATTTCACAGTATTATGTTTGCAGTGAAACATCTTGACAACAGGCTATATATCAGAGAGCAAGAGAGGTGCTGACAGCAGACATGGTAGAAATTATCAAAGGATGAAGCCTCGGTGTAAATGGAAACCTGTTCATTTGACACGAATGAACAAAAGCAACAATAGCAGCACTGATACAGCAACATTTAGCACCAAGTTGATCTTTGTGGACAACAGCAAGTAATCAACGCTCATCAAACAACTGTTGATGTGACCTACTATGATGCTAAAGAGCAACTTAATGATAAGAGTTTCTCCAAAAGGTTATTCATTTCATGTATAGCAGCAAAGATGTATGACTAGTTACATTTATTTTTCATATGCATTGTTCTAGTCTTTGATTGACATAATTGCTGAGAAAGTGCAATGCAGTGCATTATTGGCAAGATAGAAAATGACACAGAGACAGGAACAATGTAAAAAATGGAGCCGCTAATGAATCCTGATTTGAAAAGCTAAAAGCAGACAGTGGAGAAACTCTTGTAGTCACTCATTCTCTTAAGCCTCAGCACATCAATAGAGACAATTTACAGATGGTATAAAATGCAGCATTCAATTATAATTCACTATTTATTTATCTTAAATTCAGCAGCACTCTCCTCGAACAACTGGATTAGAGTTATGTTGTGACACAACACACACACACAAAATTATCCACACAGCAAATCATATGCGCTGATGAAAAAAAGTGAAATATTGCTGCATGCAAGCGTGATATTAAAACCACAGCCAGAGTGCCAAAGAGCAAGATAATACAGCTAGAGATAGACATCTCCAGAAGAAATACAAACCTCCAACATTAAAAGGCTATGCCTGATATAAATTGAGTCACCCTCAATTTTCTTAGCTCTTTTCTGTGAAAAATGAAAAGAACAAAAAATGTGGGTTTGTTTCAGTTTCCATGTGTGTTGGCATCAAACTGCCACACCTTGGACATGCATACTAGAAAGATGACTAAAGTGTTAATACAATAGACAAGAAAGATTGTGAGGACTCTCATGCAAAACAGTTTGCAGCTGGGTAACTATGATCCTAACAAAACAAGAAGCCTAGGTCTCTAATGAAATGTTTTTTAATATTTCTTATAATGAGTGAAGAAATAAAGAAACGTGGAGTGACAAATGTGATAAAACACCAGTTATCATGCACTATTTTAGTAAAGTGCTAATAATCCATAATCATGCATGTGCATTCCAGGGTTTACAACAACAGCAAGCAATGAGATGAAATGAATGCTTTTTAAACCTACAGNTTTATTCTATAGAGGGCAGCCACTGATTCTCCACCCTTAAATTGCTGCCTGTTAAAATGTACAGTATGTGCCTCGAACCTGATGTTGATTTCACCTAGCTGTATGGAAGCACAACATGAGAAGAAGGTGCAATTAGTCTTTTGGAAGAAGCCCTATTATCAGAAATGAGGTGGAGAAATGGCTATGGAAACATGAACAAGGCTAAAGATCTGACCTTTCGCATTCGCACCACCTCTGTGCTCACTGCCTCAGACTGGGAGGAGAGAGGGACACATGTTAGCATCATCTACTTTGGTTTTAACACACTTACAAAGTTGTTTAGGCATAATGGCAACTCATCCTCTGAGGCCAGTGTCTGACACAAACTTAAATATCCCCATTGATGCTGGTTATCAGTGAAGTCTCTTCTCTCTGGTCCCTCCATACTGCTGGCTACAGCAGCAAGAGAGACAAGGTTCAGAGAATGTCTATTCAGTAATTTTGCTTATTTTATATTTATTGATATAAAGCATTTGCATTAAATTAGTCATGTATAGTTTTATAGTTACCATTACATAACCAGGCAATCACTATGAGGACACATAAATCACAAATAATCTAATTATCTCATAAAGGCAACATCTTTTTTTTTTTTTAAAGAGATGCTTAGCATACATATATGAAGCAATGTATTTTTGTGTTCATAAAATGTCATGTTTCCTGTTCAAAATACATAGGAGAAAAAAGTTAAAACACTAATCAGGAAAATTGAATACCTTGATGTCAGCCTCAGTTTTTGAGGGCTCCACAGCCTCTACAGTGACCTCCAGCCTCCTTTCCTCTTTGCGGCTTGTTTTGATTGGAGTGGATGTCTGGGGCTGGTCAAGAGGGGCCACTGGGATCCCTGCCTCTGCTAGAGCAGCCTGGGAGAAGACTGGAGCACTGACGGGACGGACACCCCTCTGTGTGCTCACCACTGGACAAAATACAGACAAAATGTAAATGAATGGTGTAAAATACATTTCATCGCAGCTACAGAGATTAGAGTATGTACATTTGACATGATCAAATCTTCACAACCTACACGTACATTTGCACAGAAATCAAGAGCACACATACACAAAAAGTCATCAATGCGCAATGTCACATCATACTCACAGTCTTATGCCTTGATGCAATCGGAAAAATTCACACACTGCAGAGCAGGAGTATACTGTACCTTAAGTGCTTTATTTTTCTTTCTTAAGAGGACAGATCCATGTCAAAGCCCGAGGTTGGGCAGAAGCAAAATCCACATAGTGGAATAAAAGAAAGCGCAGCTCAGTTCTTGTTATGATCCAATGGTAGATGCAAAAGCAGATAATGTTAGGCAGCAAAGAGCTGAAAAGCTCGATGTAGGTGATGTGATGAAAGGCTGAGATTAGAAAGCATTATTTCCTCAATCTGCAAAACAAAGCGCAGTCAGAAGTCCTTGAATAATGGTGAACATGCATTGCCATCGGTGGACACATTCTTGGCTTCTGCTGTAAATGGGCTGAAAATCTCCAATCTGATGTTAATAAGCATTTCATGGAGCCAAGAAGACATGACCATGTGTGAGCTGCACATCTGCAATTCCACAAAACAAAACAGACAAAAAATACCTGACTCTTTGAGGTCACCATCTAGTAGAACAAACCAATCATCATTAATATGTGTTTGTACAAGTTGACGTCTCTCCTCCAAGATTCGTCTCTCAAACATTGGCTTTGTCTCAGAGATAACAATCCTCTTTTTGGTCTCGGCAGTTGGACGTCTGACTTCTGCAGGGAATTGGATGCGCTCTGGGGCAGCAACTAAAGCAAATATACAATCAGTTTTGGGTAATATAAAAATCAAACAAAGGATATAATATAGGACATATGCATTTACAGTGAAATTCCTTAAATCTGAACATAGGTGTACATTAACATTAGGTGGGTGATTGGGAGTCAAGCGTTGCTGAATTATTGTGCATTGTATAACAGATTTTTAAAAAAAATCCTGATTACTTTGACTATACCTGATTTCTTAGGGGCCACATCCAGAAGAATAAACCAATCATCCTCCACCTTTCTCACTGTTGGTCGTGGTTTCTGCTGTATCTTCTCCTGCTGTTGCCATCTCTCCTCCACTATAGTAATTCTCTGCTGTGTTCTCTGCTCTATGACTGCAACCTTTTTATATGGTCTCACCTCAGGATACATACGAACAGGCTCAGCCATTGCCACTGATGTAGAATACACAAAAAGATAGCTCAAATCACCCTCAGTCACTCATGAGAAAGCTATA
This sequence comes from Rastrelliger brachysoma, assembly GCA_024605115.1. Taxonomy (NCBI): domain Eukaryota; kingdom Metazoa; phylum Chordata; class Actinopteri; order Scombriformes; family Scombridae; genus Rastrelliger; species Rastrelliger brachysoma. Next base: position 9,969 of record JANJYP010176670.1, read on the forward strand.
ACACTTAAGTGTGACCTTCTCAGTCATAAGATGAATTGTCCATTCCATAGAAACAGCTACAAAAAAAA
>JANJYP010176697.1:0-15601 GCA_024605115.1 Rastrelliger brachysoma
AAACTACAAAGTGGATTCCCGGGTGTTGGGTGAAGTTGAGTCGTCTCAGAGGTATGTCGGCTCCCACTCACCGCACTTTGAAAACAGCACGATAGCCACCGTAACGTTAGCTGGGTTAAGCTCCTGCTACTCCAGAGTTTACAATCCGTGGAAAAGTCCGTGAAAAGCCTCCGATAACTCCCCTCAAGTAGCCGTTTCTCATCAGTGGTGAGCTCAGTAAAACTTCCTGTCGTTGTGGTTGTCCAAATTTTGACTCCTTCGGTGTTTTTGATTTGTTTTGTTTTGTTTTGTTTTGACTCGAGGCGAAGACTCCCTTCTGACGTCTGTTTACCAGTCAGCCAACCGACACTGCGCATGCGCCCTATGGGTTTCTGGGAAATTGAGTCATTAATGTGACGACAGCGGCGTAAACAGCAGCGGAGGCGGCTGCTACCTGTACGGAGCATTATGTAACAATTTACTTAAGTGTACCAAGTCCCAGTTACAAGTAGTTCATATAAGTTGTTAAAGGAAAGTAGCTCACCGATGCTAATAATAGTCACAATAAGACTACAAACTTAAACCACAAAAATCACTTTATCATATAATATTACACAACCTGGCTCAGATGTTGGACAAAATGTAGAGACCACACATGACTTTTTAAACTAGGAAAAGTAATTTTATTTAAATTAACTTACTGGATCAGGGACGTTTGTCTGTGCTCATGTGGTTTAGTCTAATTTAAAGGAATTAAAACTCCTGTATCATGTAAATCAGGAACCATTTCAATCTTTTTGAAATTAAGTAATTATTTGCATAAATACATTTAAATACACTATAGGTGGATATAATCTTTAATATTTATTATTGTTTTTGTAATTATACCATTTGACATTTTTAGGAGCATTCTTACCTTTGAAGTAAATGGAGCAAATGTCATTTCAAATGACATAAAAATAAAACTACAAAATATACATTTTAACAAGGCTAATCCATGCTTTAAGATATTTTTGAATTGCTCATTTGGCCAACCCTTATTCGTCACCTGTATATCAATTCATCAGTAAAGTTTGTATTGTATGAGTGTCTGAATGTGTAGGTGTAAGACAAGACAAAAAAAAAAAAAAACAACAGAAAAACAACCCAAGATCAAACAAACACAGCAGCTCAGAGAGGAAGGGGCATTCACACCAGTTGTGTTAGCTATTCCTCCTAATGAGCCACTTCCCAAATCCCAACAGGGAAATAGGTCAGAGGCCTTGGGGCTCAATGATAGTAATCATCATTATGATTATTTTAACAATGCTCATGGTTTATTGTCTACCACCTATATTAGGCCATATATCCGGATTAATGTACTTACAGACCCCATTCAGGGCAAATAAAAAAGGTTATTGAACCCCTATATAGTATAACAGTACACTCACACTATATATTATTATTAATAATAATGATAATAATCCAAATTTATTTTATTTATATTCACCTTTCAAAGCGCTCAACAACACTCAACTCAACTTTATTTATATAGCCCTTTAAAACAGCCACAGCTGAAACAAAGTGCTGTACACACACTTAAAAACAACAACAGTGCATCAAATACAATAACATCAGCAAACACCAAAGTGGTAATTAGTGTAATTGTACAATAGATGAACATACATAGCATAGTCAGTGCGAGACTTCACTAGAATAGAGAATATGCCAATTGGAATAAGTCATTTTTAAGCAGGAGGCTCAGCTGAAGGCTCCTGAACCCATGGTGGTTAAGTTGACAGATGGGGCAGAGAACTGGATGGAAAAGAGGATCTGAAAGTGCAGTCGGGCCTGTAGATATGTAAAAGTTCAGCAAGATATGATGGTGCCAGGTTGTGAAGGACCTTGTAAGTGAGTGGAAGAATCTTAAAATGAATATAGGATTTGATAGGGAAGTTACTGCAGGTGTGATGTAATTACAAATACCTGTGTAATCTAGTGCTATACAATACAACAGCTCTGCCATAAATTCAACTTTTACGAAATGTATTCATTTTCAGTTTTTGTTGACATTGTCAGAAACTTGTTAATCTTACATTGTTGTCATGGATGGTGGTGGTGTACTGGAGTGTATTATATTGGAGTGTTCCTAAGATATTAGTAATACCTCTTAATATAATAACACAATGATAAACATAAAGTAAAATTGGGTCAACAAAAACCAAAAGTGACTGAACTTGGTAGAGCCTTTATTGGATTATGCAAGATTGCACAGGTGTTCCTTATAAAATAATAAAATCATAACTTAATCCATTAGAGACTTGTCATGGGTCCAACTACTATTACTGTGTGTATCTCTGTCCTCCAAAGATCTAGACAAGATAAACAAGTTGAACTTAGTCAACAATAGTAATAACTGGATGTCCTAATTTTTTTATAGCTCAATAATAAAAGTTTGTAGGCCTTCAAAACAGAGACAGAAAGTATGTCAACATTTAGATTCCCTGTCTTTCAAATATAGTGAGCAGGTCAGGAATTTTGAGTCTCTCTTGATGCTGATGGTCATTTCAGCCTAGATATGAAGCCTATAACTTTGGATATCTCCAAACTTATATGTTTCATATCTCAAGTAGATTCTTAATAACTGGTCCATGCATTCGTCTCTAGCAGATTGGACTATTATATTTTTCTTGTCCACCTGACTCCCAAAACCTCTCATGGATACAGCTCATTCAGGGCAGCTGGAGTCCTTACACTGACAAATGTGAACTTATTACACTAGTTATTAAATATCTTCATTGGCTCTCAGTACAGCACAAAATTAATCCCAGTATGACCTGCTCACTGACTACAGTCCAACCAGATCCTTAAGCCCTTAGATCCAAGTCTTCACAGGGAGCTTTTAGTTTTTTGGTTGTTGACAAGAATCCAATTAACAGCAAAATGACATGTAAAAGATGTGGTCAATTATCCTATAACCTCAGCAAAGGTTTTCTTTATTATTCAGTAATAAGATAAGATAAGCTTTATTGTCCTGAGCTAAAAGCGCCAAATACAGCTGCATATTAATAACGTACATGACAGACACAGTGCCAGGACCAAAAAATGCAACAGTAAGCACAACAACATGACTGTTATTGATGGTTTTACAGTATTCAATGAGGTAGGTAAGTTGCATATTGCACATAGGTGTAAATATGGACATGTTAAAGCAGAAAAATTACACTAAGGATTGTATGCAATCCATTTCCATAAAACTGTACACCTAATCTTTTTTATTACAGCTACCTGTGGTGCACTCTGTTCATCGTTCTTAAATTGGCTTCTGCCAAACTCTACGTATATCCTTAGTCTCCATGTCTAATGGTCTGTAAATCCTGCTGTTGCAGTGTGACTGAGAACTGAAGTCCTTTGGAAAAGTAGGTGTCATCCAGGCGCAGTTGTTTGTTGCTCAAGATGTTCATGACTCACCTGATTGCTCTTGGTGTGAGATCAAAATAAGGAACAACAGAGCATGTGCTGTCTGATCCTGGCTGAACCAGTGTTGTGCTGTCTTGTTGCAACAAACTCCACCATGGCCTCTGCTGCGCAGGGATCGACATTAGGTGATATCTGTGCATTCATGACCAGCTGGAACTGCACTTTGGATTCAACAAAAGCTCAAGCTTCAACATTTTATTTTATGTTAACCACATTTAAACATATTTATTACACTGCAGGGGTGTCTAAAGTGTAATTTAGCTGTTTTAATAGGCTTTCTTTAGGATGACCAAATTCAGAAAGAAGAAAAAATATACATGAAAAGACTCAAGCACAGCTCTTCACCCTTCTGTTTCAATCATTTGGTTCACAGACACAGCCAGTGTTGCTCAATCTTGAAAATGTATATTTCTTAATCTGGTTGAACAAGAAATTTCACAGTCTATTAAATGCTCAAAGCGTGTTTGGTCTGAATGCCTCACCTCTTTCCTCTCTTTTTATCTATCACAAACAATTAGCAATACGTATAACTCTTTGTGATCTATATTCCACTGTCACTACTGTATCTACATTTATTTAATGCAACTTTATTGTTTTGTGTTGTTGGCAATATTAATAAGGTTCAAGCAAATTATTATTATTATACTTAGGGATGTGCATCAGATTATGTTTTTATTTTGCCAGTGAGAATAATAACACAAAATAATATTATAATTCAATTTTTGACTGGACAACTTTATGTTTAAGTCTGTTTTATAAAACACTGATTTGATATTGTGCATGAGAAAAAGGTGAAAAGGAGAATAACACATAAGAATTGAATCATTACGTTTCTGGAGATTTTGAGACCATACAAATGTTATAAGAGCATAAAATGCCAGTGGGTAGACCTGCAGATAACAGAAAACACCTGCCATTAAACCATTAATGCCAACATAAAGTCAGAAGCCTTTGCCTGAGTCTGGATATTGAGGTGTTAGTGTTTTGTCAAGAATGAATGTATAGGATTGAAACTTCTTGCAATGATTTTGTTGATGTGACTCAAAGTATGATTTACCCATGGAAACATAAATATTGACAATGTACTCAAAGGAACTCCTCATATAAAGGCTCATTAGTGAGGCTCAAAATATATAACTATCTATATAATGGAATTTACAACAGTTTAATTCCAGCAACAGTAACAAAGCAATGAATGCTTGAGGTAGTGCTAGGTAGACAGAAGAAACAAAAAGGATCAACATTTAGTCTATATTTTAACATAACAGAATTACCTGGATAACACCCGTGCAATGCCTGTGCCTTTTTCCTTCAGTCAATACTAACATACAGATTATTCTAAGCAAATATAGAAGCATGTTTACTAATTGTGCCCCCCTGGATCATGCACCTTATACATTTGTTCTTAGCTTTTTGAATTCACTACACATGTATAATTCTGGTGGAGTAGTTTCTAATCTCTCTGACTGTAGATTTTTTTGACAACAGATTTTAAGACTGACAGGTCATTTTAATTTTCCTGATTGTCACATATAATATGAGAATAATACAATAACAGAAAGAAATTAGGCATCATAATGAAATAAAGATAACATAAAGGATGTGATTTCGCTTTCAGTTTATTGATACAGTCAATGAATAAATCATTTAACAGAAAAGGTAGGCATTAAAATCATAGCTCTCTCAAAAAATAGAATTCTGACTTATTTATAAGTTGGATAGACTTACAGTGTAGAGACTCATCATAATATTTCATTTTAGTTAAAAAATTACTTAAATAATGGGGTTGTTTTGGATATTTTGGATTTGTGAATATGAAATAAACAGCCTAAAAAGTTTACAATGCCACAAATATTGACAGGGTATTTTGATAGATTATGCAAAACATGAAATACTTTTTCTGTCTTTTTCAGATTTGTGAAAAGAATATTTGTCATATGTTTCTAAAAGACTAGTAAGGCAAGCTTTACATTTATAGATATTAACAACGGGCTTTCTGCTAGTGTTTTTAATGTTAGTGATGTCACCGCTATTACTCAGTCTGGACTTCAACTCCCAGAAATCTTTGCGAGTGTTTTCTGTGTTTACAACCAGCTGACGTCCGGCGTCTTCCCGTCCATTAGCCTCCGATACCCACATCCAGCAATACCCAGCTGCACTCGATGTTTTCCTTATGAAAACCGCTCTCCACTGACTCGTCAACTCTACTGAATGCGCAGTTTCATCATATTGATCAGATGCAGGTGAGCTCGACACCACAAAAATCGCTGTTGTTGCATTTAGTTAGCCCGCTAGCGGCTTTAGCACAAGCTAACGCACCTAACGTTAAAGTTAGCATTTAGCCTGGGTTCAGTTTCGATTTTTGTCAGGACGAAGTTCGGTTTAAGGTGGTATGGGAACAATCTTCTAGTAATTTTACAATACTGTTCACTTTATTAATGCGAGCCAATTATGAGTTAAGTAGCAGCGACTGCTCAATCAAGCTAACGTAAGTGCGCTAGTCCGCTAGCATTTAAAGCTAACTGCTATAACCTGTATAGGTATGCTAAGCAGATCGGTACTACTGTCAATTTGTTATTATTATGAGCTCAATAAACCATCGTGGTGGTGTATACTCTATGCATATTGAGATGCAGAAAACTACTAAGTCGTGTGTTATTTAGACGTTTTTTATTATGTTATATTGAGATGTTAGCTCGCCGGAAATTTGCATTGTGTGTGTGTGTGTGCAGCAGTGGTGCCAGGCTCTTAGTGTTTGTGTTGTCTGTGTCAGGGCTCTGGCCCCCTTTCCAGCAGCTGAAGCACACCAGTCTTGTCCTCTCTGCTCCGCGTCCACTGCCTTCCTCCTCACTGAACCATGAGCAGCCAGAGGGATCTTGATATGGTGAGTGAGGGTGGGATTGTCTAAGCTATCCTGTATAACATGGTATGGTCTAATATACATGAGAGCGGTGGTCAAAATATTACATAGACGTTTCCCTAAGTCAAAATAATTTAGGGTTTTTTGGATGGGTGGGGGGTCATGGATTAGCCTATGTCTATAAACACTTAGCTGGGACAGTGACTGCTGTTCCTGTGAACACCATCTGTCTAATCTCAGTTAAAACGTTGCCCTACTTTCCTTTCAAGGTTTAGACGCCAATTGATTGTACCCTCTTAAGTCCTGACCATGCACCCTGCCCCCCGTTGTCCCCCAGCACCCCCACCCCACTCCACCATAGAAATGAACAGATCAGGAAGTATTATATTTATATTTGATTAATGTCATCCAGTTTTTCATGCTGCTTTTATGAAATTTGGTTCTGTTGTGTCCCCTCGTTCCTCTTAGATTAGATTTATTTTTTTTACTGTGGGGTTTTCTTATTCTAAATAAGTGACCTAAGGACCAAGGATGTTGTATTTTGTGCAGATTGTAAAACTTTTTCAGGTTAATTTGTGATATTAATCTATTCAAATAAAATTGACTTGACTTGGATAACTTTGAGCATTTATGAAGCTGTTACTGAAAGTTATAGTGTGGGTTTTTTCATGATGAATTATTCACTCAAATAATTGATCCAGCAAAGATGTTATTCTGGTTATTTAGTTGGCAAAATAAAAATCAGGAAGCATTTGGTGCTCGACTGCAAAAGCAAATTACTCAAGTGACAGAAAATGTACAACTTCCTTTTTTTTTTTTTTTACACAAAAATGTCAAAATATTTGTATTTTACATCTTATTCTGACAAATTGCTGCTTCTGTTTTCTGACAATGCTAAGACCAAATAGTCAGTGAATTGAGAAGATAATCTACAAAATGTTTTGAGGATTGAGTCTGTCCTGTCTTTTTTTAAATTAAATTTAACAGTAACATCAACAGATTTTTTTTTTTTAATGTAGTCATTAGGATACTCGACCAATATCAGTGATGGATAAACCCTCTGCGTCTTTGTTAACTCTTATCAAAAACGTCATTGAAGGATTTGATGTCCATCTTTGGATTGGAGAAGCTTGAGGACATTTGTGGCACCGGGTGTTGCCGCTGGTAACCAGGCAGATTTGACTTTGTTTTTATTTTGTTGGGGATGAAAGGGACAAGGGTAAAGCTCGTTAATGATGTCATGGGCATGTTACCCCACATTGAGGTTATTCAGTTCAGAAGGGGGAGGGGAGGGCGGAGGACCAACGAGGGAAGGATTGTATTTGTAAACAGATCAGAGAGCAGGCTTGTCCCGCCCTGACGTCACACCTCGTGGTTAAGTCTCTTTGTTCTTTCCCCTCTGTGATTCATGAAGCAAAGAAAGTTCATGTTCCACCTTTTAAGAAGGGCAAACAGGGAAAATTAATCCCATCTGTCAGGTTCAACTCTAAAGTGAAGATGTCTGTTCAGAAAGATTTAAACGATGGGATGTTTTTTCCCTCCTCCAAAGTAATTCTCAGAGTAGCAACATGATTGATTGGAGATGATGGATTAATGGATTCATAAGGAGCACTTCTTGCTACAGCAGAAATTAGACAAACCACAGTAGATCAATAATTTAGGTCAGAATGATGTTTCACATACAGAATAAAGTATTAAGACAGATGAGTTCTTATCAGTCACTGCCTCAAGTTTATGATTCAAAGACACCAGACCTTTGTTGTTTCTTGTTTGGACAGGTGATCGATTTGACCACTCAAAAGCCTGATATTCAGTGGTTGCCTTGTATGACTATTAGGGAGCATTGTCACTAAAATGAGCTATATGAGTGTATAAAATGTATGTTAATATGAAAGTGAAAGAAATAGCTGTCATTTCAGTGGTCTTTAATGATTATAAATTACAGGACTGCAGCTGTATATATTCAAGTATCAGTTAATCAATAATACAAATAAAAATCATGAACTCAAAACACCTTAAAAATCCCGCCAGATTTTTCATATTGGACAAAGTAATTAAAAAAAAAAGTTTTTACTTGAATAATGTCTTATATAATGTTTAAAGATAAACATTTTAACTGATTTTCTGATGATTCTTACACAAATAATCATTGAATTGACAAAATAATCTGTGTTTAATAATCATTGAATTGACAAAATAATGTGTTTATATTGCACATATTTCAGGTGGTGAAAAGAAATGTTAACTACTAACCTAAAAAATTCAGAGAAATGGCAACAATGTCATCTTTATGTCTTTTTTTCTTCTCCATCATCTCATTCACATACGGTAATTCACTAAATCAAAGAATAACAAGTAGCAGTTTTGAGATTATTATCTAAAATGTTGCATAAATGTTAAATATTGAAGTAGTTACAGATTGGCTGCTGGTCAATTAATTAATTAATTGTCAGCTCTGTTTAGATGTGCTAAATGCTCTTTTGTGCCTAGCAGACTAAAAATGACAGGAGGAAATATTTTTAATCTTGTAGTAAAATGAGTGTGGTGTATCCCATGTGTGTTTCCTGATGTTGCCACAACATTAAGTCATGTTAGACAAGACACCCCCTTTTAATTTTTAGTTTGTTAGCATAGCAGATTGGTGTGTGTGCAGTAACCCGGAGGATAACATTTGGAGGAAGTCCTACTGTTAGAGACCCTCCCATACACATATGCACAGTCCCCCTTGGGGCTACGCACTGGGCATGTAAATTTAATAACATGGCCCAGAGCTGTCTGGGACACCTGGGGTTATCGCATTAGGCCGACAGCCCGGAGAAGAGCTTGCAGCACCCCGAAACCAAGGGCCAGCATTCAACCCCCTCAGCCCCACCCTTATCTGTTGTCGTCCCCAGCAACAGGGGCTCATTTCAGTGTAAGCCCTCAGTGAATGAAGTCGCCCAGTGGATGGGTGGAGATCTGGTCTGGATAAATCTAATTAGACTGGAATGCCTCTCTCTTCACAGCCCTCTGAAGGTCACCTCGTGTCTGAGGAGGTTAGAGGAAGTGGAAGGAAATTTGGTGGAAGTTTGGTGTTTGTGTTGGCTGCGACAACATTTCTGCGGACCTGAGATTAAGTTGTTTTCTCTTTTGTTGTCTTAGGTGCACCTCCGCCTTATCCTGGTCAGTGGGAAGACACAAGACTTCACTTTCTCCCCAAATGACTCGGCTACAGACATCGCTAAACATGTGTTTGATAACTGGCCTGCAGGTATGTTTTTATAGGAATCAGTTTGCTTATTATTTTAATATTATACCTTTCAAATATTCAACTGCTGGACTTTTCATGCAGAGACACACACACACATATATATATATATATATATATATATATATATATATGTATATATATATATATCAGTTTCTGACAATGCTCATACCAGGCTCCCATATAAAAATGCAATATTTAAAATGGGTTTTGTTTGCAGCTGTAAGGATCACAACATGGATGATTATTTAAAAATAAAGTAACATTAGATTCTATCCTTGAATTGACAGTCTGTAGTTAAATAACAATAAAAATGTAAATCGTTAACAAGCAAACCATCGCCAATCAGTGCTCTAACGTCTCTTCCTTCTCCGCTAAGCTTCATTGTGGTCGTCACCCTTGGAGCAATTGGTACTTTATAGTAAAGTGCTGTGAAGTTAATGTTCTCCGTCTTCCCAGCCGAACAGACGGTGCTGAATCTGAAATTGCTGTCGGCTCCACTTGTCACCAGATGCTTCAGCTGTGTGTAAAATAACTCCTTGAGCAGTGACATTTGGTGAAAATGGCTCTATTAACAGTGGATTATTTGAAGTGAATCCACATGTCCCAGATGAAAGTTTGTAAAACTATCTGCTGTAAAAAATAGTAATTGTATGTGCTTATATGATGGGGGAGGAGTCATGCTAGTTACCCCTCTGTCATCAAGGCACCGTGTCACGCCCCCCAAAAAAACCTCCATACAGAAGTAATAAAAAACAATTTAAATACTTTAACTTTCACGTTATTTTATATCATGTAAATGTGTTAAGAAAATTTAAGATTTTCCTTCACACAATTTTTAAGTCCTCCTATTTTCTTTGTTGTGGTAGTTTTCTTGCTGTTGTGGGCTGTATTAATGTGTAAAATATCATAGGAGGTTTATATTATCACTTATTATCATATGGTGGTGACAGTAGCTGATTGATTTACAGGATGGGAGGAGGAACAGGTGAGCAGCCCCAGCATACTGCGCCTCATCTTCCAGGGACGCTTCCTTCATGGCAACGTTACCCTGGGAGGTAAGACCATCTTCTTCTTCATCTTCATTCAGATAGGTCTTGTCATCTTTGTCTTGCTGTACATTTTTAGAATAAGTAAAAGATGAGGTTTTCATCATATGTGGTGATGTCTTGGAAGAAGAGTACAGGTGTGTGAGCCTCGTCTACCAAAACACGTTTTAGAGGGAGCCACTCACTTACATGTACTTTTAAATCATACCAGCTGTCCGTCGCTGTTTAAAGAGTACGTACTGTATAACTGGTCATTTCCTTGTGAGTTGTGACTGCCACGTAAATCATTTAGAGTTTTTCTGTCTGAACCTGTTCTTGTGAACTGAAAGGATCAGAATAAGCTGTTTGGTAAGCACATTTTATTCTTTGGCATGTAAACACATTCTTGTTTTTCCACCATCTCCTATAAAAACACAGTTAAACATTTTAAATATCTGTTGTTCACATTTCCAAGTGTTACCTTCACTAGAAATTAAGAAAATATGAACGAGCCCATTGTTGAGGTTCCATGCAGCATCAGTTCTGTTAGGTGTACTTATGTAGAAATAAAGAGCTACAAGCACACCTGCTATATTTAATAAAACAATGTAACCAATAAATGTTCAAGATATTCAAGATAAATCAACATGTTCATAAAATGTTCTGTTCAGGCTCCAGGGATTAGCTAATCACGTATAACAGATGCGGGATATGATATGTTTATTGCCACAGTAACCAGTAAAACAATAGCAGTGTTAACAGCCAAGTTGTCTGCCTTCACCTCACAGCCTTTTTGGTTTCAAGGAAAACATGCAGCTGATTCAAAACAAAGCAGCGTTACAGCAAATTGAGTCGAGTGTCTGGTCTGATTTGAGCCACATTCAGTTTTATTAATGCAGTGCCAGATCAGAACAGAAGTTATCCCAGCACACTTTTCACATTGCAGGTCTAGACTAAACTCTTTAATTACAGTATCTACTCTCACTGACCCCTGATCAGATGAGTCTGAATTTGGCTGAAATGTCATTCGATCAAGAACATTGTTGATGACTGTCTAAATATTTTGTCAGGAAGTGAATAATTCATCATATATCTATCATCAAGTCAACAAACCACTATAGGAATTCATCATTAGGGAAAACAATAAACCATAATGTTTTATTTCCATGTTTAAAGCTTTAAAGCTGCCTCAGGGGCGAACCACCGTCATGCACTTGGTCGCCAGAGAGACTCTACCAGAGCCCAACTCTCACGGTGAGGATCTCTTTTCTTTTTTGGTCCAGATTTTTAGTCGAGCAGAAACAATATCAATAAAAGTATTGGTTCTGCAATCAGGACCCAATATCATGTTTGATCTATTTATGTGACACAGCTTAGTTTTTTGTTTTAAAGAGATTTGTAAAGTAAAACATGCTGGACTGTCAGTAAATATCAAGATCAGTTTTCTTCTTGCTGCTGCTTATGTATGTTTTTGTCTAGTCTCATGTCTGTTTTTTTTTCTCTGCAGGTCAAAGGAACAGAGAAAAAACCACAGAGAGCAACTGCTGTCTCCTCTTGTAAAGTAACAAACAACCCCTTCCCCACCTTCACATACATACACACACACGCACACACACATAAACACACACACACACACACACACCTGCCGTCTGCGCCGCCTCTCTCCTGTCTGTCGTCCTGTTGGCTGTGGATTTGGAATAAATTACAGGAGGTCAGGTTGGGGGTGTCACCTGCTTTGATTGAACTCTTGACCAGTCCAAGGCTTTTTTTGTGCCAATATATTTCCCTCCCAACCCTTTACTGTATTGGCAGAAATTGTGTGAAGATCATGACATAAAACAATACTGTCGCTCCATTGTGGACCCGTTCGCTGCTGGACACGTTTTAAAGGCTCATCATGCGTAGATAAGAAGACCCAGGAGCTTTTTCTGTTGTTTGTGGACACAGAAGTCCTACCAAGGATATGTGGGCTTTAACCTTTTCCCTACTAGTCACATGGATGTTTTCCCTAGGTCTTACTGAATCGTGTTAACCCCTTTCATTGCACTTAACCAGTAAAATCAAGTGTTTATTGTGTTTCATCCTCATCCTCTCTTCTTCCTCCATGGATTTTTTTTTTCTTGGTCAGAGGAACAGACCTCAATTCCCCACGTGGTAAAAAAAAACAAAAAATGTGCCATCCTCCTTCTCATAAACTGTTTCTCCCTCTCAGTAACTGAACTGTTATGTAACCGGTCTGTATCAGCACCCATGGCGTCTGCGCCGTTACCTACATCTGTTCGTTCCCGGCAGTGGACCAATACAGAAAAGACTTTAATTAGGAAGGGCTGCGTGAACACCTGAGGGACGTACGGTTCCACGAGAAGCAGGAACAGGCTTCCAGCAAGGTGTGTGAAGATGGAGTCGGAGGATTTGGTGGATTTCTATAGTACCATCAGGTGCCGTGTTTGTTCCTCTGGCTGTGACTTAATCGACTAGACTGTCAATGCTCCCTCACTGAAAGGGAAGCCAACACGGCAGGCCAGTTAAATGCAGACAGAAGAAGCGGTTGAAGATGAGAGGGAGGCGCGTCATCGGTATGAGTCCTCCCTCTACTGACACTGAGGCAAGGCTGGGGGAGAGCTTCTCCCACTCGGATGAAGAGTAAAAAAAAGAGAAATTTTGGCGGTGTTTCACCTCCTTTTCATTTGGATGCTGTCTTTACTTCTTGTTTGCCTTTTATCGTGGAATTCAGTAATATCATTAATATTGAAATTTAAATATATCAATTTTTATCTTGTGTATAGGTATTTGTTCAATTTTAGTGTGGGTGCGTTCGTGTGTGTGAGTGTGTCTGAGGTTGTGTGATGCACATGGCATACTGTGTGAGATCTAGTGAGGGCATGTGGTCTTTAAAAAGGTGGTGCACTGGGAGTGTTGATGGGCTGCGGTTTCTTCAGAAACAGTCGGAAACCTTTTGATTCCTTCCATTGAGTGTCTTTTGGTTTGTGTTTTTGTCAATGTCACTGCTATGAAGTTTAGCTCAGTATGAATAAATGTAAAAACTAAAATGCAATGTGGTCTACATAAAGCTTGTATTATAAATTAATAAATCTTTAAATAAGGCAATTTTCGTTCCTCCCTTTTTTTTTTAACTTAGTATTGTTTTAATTACATCAAAACCTCTGTCCATCCAATCCATTTTTTTTTAGACATTTAGCTGCTGGACACAAGATGTGTCCTACTTCACTATAAAGTCCAGTCTTAGTGTTTGTGTGAGACTTTCAAGTTTCCACCTAGCACTTGTCTGGGTGGAATATTTGACCACAAGTGGGTCCAAAATAGCTTTAATGCCACGATTAATGCCCTCATGTACACACCTTAAACTAAAATTTAAGGTGATCATGTAGAAACTTTCACTGTCAGTAGATGGAAGTGAAAACAACTTTCTAGTTTCAAACTCTGTACAAACATTACTGCAGTGAAGCCAAACATTTAACCAAATACACAGCTGACAAGGTAAACATCTTGTAGTTTCACAAAAAAACATTCTTTGCAGAAGATCTAGTCTGGAAACATTTTTCAGAGCCAATTTTTAGTCTAATCACTTCACTTTCATCAGCAGATGGAGTACATTTGTTATTATGTGACTAAAGTTTAAAGCTCGGGGAGATCACAACCTTGAACTCTCTTAGAAGATCAGTAACTAAGGCTTTTTTTTTTTTTTTTTGTTAAATTTGCTACAAGGTTAAAAATGAACCCTCAGGCTTAAACTATATGTAGTTTGTGTACCTACCTCTAGGTGACAGTGTTCCTCCATCAGATAATACAAATTTGAGTTATCATGGGTTGGTGGAGTGGGTCATAAATACAAAGTGGATACAAGTGTCTGCTTTTTGTCTGTGATACACATGCACTGATACATATGCTACTGCAGGACGCTGGAGTTCATTTACAAACAACATTTTGACTCTCTGAGGTGATGTCTGAGGTCTTTGCCATCAGCTGAGCAGGGTCATGCCTTTTATATTGAGCTGATTTTCAGTAGCTTTCCTCCCGTCTGCTCCAGGAATCTGCTCCTGACGTGCAGCTGTGAATAGTCCAGGTTTCCAGTTGACACTGGCAGTGTACCTTTGGAAAAGTGCAGTCAACCCACATCTTTCCCAACATACAGCACTTCCAAACCTGCTATTGTGTTGACTACGTCTTTTCATATTTTCCATTTGCTCTTATCTGAACTGGCATTGGCCATATGTGAAGGTTGAAAGGAAAATAATGTGTAAACGGGAGTGTGTGGCTGACCACAGAGCTGATCAGCAGAGTTTAAGTGGGGCGAACTGGGAGGCGTCTGTTGAAATCTTTGCTACTTTAGTCCACAACAGTCAGAGCTGTGGGATGAATGGCTTTCTGCAGTCAACATGACTCAAAGCACGCGTGCAGCCAGTTTCTTGGGTGTGCTGCCGTCGGCTGCGGTCCAACCAACAATGATGACTGGTCTGTGTTCTCAACTGCCTGGCCTCCTCCAGGCCTGATATGGAGTCTAAACTCCCACTTTGGCAGCAGTACAACCTGCTGTTTAGTGTTAAACAATATCAAGCTCAAGTAGGAGTACTGTTGAGTTAAATGGCACTCAAGTAGACTTACTTATGTTGAGCTCTTTTCAAATAAGGTACAAAAGCTCTTGTGGAAACGAATCTTCATTATAGATCGCTTGCACTTTCCATTTTTCAAAGTATGTAGCTATGTTTCAGAAAGACAAATGATTTCTTCTTGTGTTCTTGGTGTCCTCTTACTTGTGTTATTAAAGTTGTTTAAGCAGACTCCTGAAATTTGCTGTGTATAAAACATCACAATGAACACTGAGTCTACAGGAAGTTAAATTATTATGAGGTCATGTGTTCAAATCAGTAAAATAGCAAATTAACGCCAGGTTCCATTTGTTAGCTGTTCAGCAGCTTTCAATNCTGAAATTAAAACTACATTATTAAACAACAGTAAAGTAGCAAACTAACGCCAGGTTCCATTTGTTAGCTGTTCAGCAGCTTTCAA
>JANJYP010176765.1:0-18941 GCA_024605115.1 Rastrelliger brachysoma
GAAAGCAACTGATTTAGAGTTTCGGAGGCTACTTTGTATCTATGTCAGCTTTAGGCAGACTTTGGATGGAATTATTTTATATACGAGGAAACATCGCTCCTTGTAATTATCTCTCATTTCACCGAGCTACCCCGCTGTTACCCTCCCTGTGTGAAGTCTTTTGCAATAATGCACATGTGTACTTTTTAAAGCCGATTAGAAACCTGGTTACAAGTATACATATGCAAGATTCTTGAGGAGAAATCTACCTGGAACACCAGATTTCTTTAATCCTCTATCCAGATTATGGAAACAAGTCTCTTGTTTTTATATGACCGGCTTACTGGAGGAAGCCGACTGTAACTTGGCTGATAATGATGAAATATAGTACCAACAGTCAGGCCAGCACTAGAGCTATATTTCTGTCTGTCACTGACTGACTTGACTGAGTGATGAAGTTAAACCATTGATTGGTCACTACTCCAGAGTATTTCGTAGCAACCGATGACAAATTGTCAGTTGGAATCAGTTTTATTTTGTGTTTTTTGTGTTAATTCTTTTTTTATAATTTAATCACATTTTGTTATAGGTGAGTCTAATCATGTGGTGGATGAATATAATTTCAACACTTCAGTAACAAATGAATGCATTGAATGAATATAATATTTACCGATGAGTTTGTAATGATGCAACACAATATTTTTATTTTTTAATTAAAGGATGTGCTTCAATTCTTGGCACGCCCCCACATTCAAATGAAGAAGTGAAACATAAGCGCTGTGGCCTGAAGTAATCTGTCACATTTTTTGTGAGTGATCGCACTGTGGCCCATTAAAAATGATGATTACAAAATAACATTGTTAAAACAGGCTGTTGCTGAAGGGAGTTAAAGTCAAGGTGAAGCCACTAACCAGCTGTGGGTAACATTTATCTTAGCCATAACCTTATAAGTCTATTTTTTTTTTCTCTTACTGGATCTGTTATCAACCCTAAAAAAATATATTTTTTTGAAATTATAATTAAAAAAAAAAGATTAGAATGATTTTTTTAATAGGACTGTTGTTTCCAGAACAGTAACTGTAAAGTCACTCTTTAAAATCATTATTTTTATTTTATATTTCTATATCTCCCTGGAAACAACCCCAATATGTCAATAAAATAAATAATAATATCTGTAGTATCTAAATACTGACTGTTTAGAAAGAATAAAGAACACCGACATCAGTTAATGCCACATTTTAAGATTTGATTCTCACCAAGCTAAATTTTTAGTCTACATACAGACAGATTTTGTTTTAGCTCGTTCATAACAATTCTCTTTGGACAAAGCAGTTGAAAATCTCCCTCTTCGACACGTTTATGCTTGTTGAGCAGGTGTCAGGACGAAGCAGTGACAGTCAATTTATCAAACTACTTTTGACCGAGCAGAACATACACCTAAATAGGACATCTGTGACAAATTCACTCTCATCCACATCCACTGTATTTTACTGCTATACAGAGCTCATTATGCTAATAGCAAACCGTAATGCACAAGCTCAAAATGGATGGTAATGATTGAGTCAAGCTAAGTGTTCTCTTCCAGCACTACCTATAGCTGTGATGATAGTCTGAATGTATAATATAAATAGAAATGTGTACAATGAATAAATTATGCCAAAATTATGGAAAAGTATTATCATTTTTGGCTGCAGGACCAGTGAAAATATACAAGCGGCCAGTAAAACTCTGATCATTTAGCCAAGTGGGCCACTGGGGAAAAGTGTTGCGTTGGATACAGAGTCACAGTGCTGAGCAGAGTTACACTAACAAGAGGCCAGAGGTCTGTATTTTACCCTAGAAAACCCTGTGAGCTGAGCGTAGCATCTTCTGCCTCTTTTTGTTTTCTTTTGTTTCACTGTTATGAAACCAAGAAACTCCAGTGTCAAAGCTTTTCATTTCAACTTTTTTTCAAATTGAGAAATATCTTAACTGACACGTGTTTTCTTTTTCTTCTTTTCCTTTATCCTTCATTACAATATACCCTAGTTAATATTCACATCCTGTATCTATTTATGCAGCATAACAATAAAAAAAAAGACTGCTGTATTGATAAAAAAAAACCAAGTGGCAAATGTTGCATTACATACATTTGATAACACTTGCATTTGTTGTCCACTGCTGACAACACTTATTTTTTAACGTTGAGTTAAGTCTAATGACCTTCAAGCTAAAGATCATCTATAATGAGGCTAAGGCTGCTAGTATCTAAATACGGCATCCATTTTCAGTTTTACAATCACATGTATTGTTTTTCACTCCTGGCTTGCGGCTGCAGGTGTTTCTTTGTTGCTAATCATACTGTTGTTACCATGAGGGGAAGTGTGTCGTTCAGTTAGATTCAAAATAAAAAGGTGTGACACGCTGTGGTTTATGGAGATGATTGTACCCATTTCCCCTCCGATGAAAAAACAACCATGTCAAAGTTGACTGTGGGTGTTCACACTTTTCTCACTGTGTCTTCAGTTGCTGACTGTGTGTTGTGACCGCAGACTTCCTGTCTGAAAGTTGAGCTAAGTAACGTAACGCTAGATAAGCGGAGGGTGTCTGGATGCTCTGCACTGTTCGGTAGTAATAGCAGCGTGTTAGTCACCTGCCTGCCAGGAGCTGCACTATATAGCAAGCTGGCACACAGGCGATAATTACATCACCTGCTGCACTTCACGGCCTCTCTCTGTCGCCTAAAATTTGATTTTACTCCCCTGTTAGTTACTCCTTTAGCTTTTTTTATAATAGTAGTTGACAGGCCTTTTTTATTAGTTTGAATTTAAAGATGTTTTACATTCCTCAGAGAATATTAAATTATGTCTTTTTAGCAAAGTGATATGGTCTGGTTTGATGTGGTTAATACAAAGGAGAGCTCGTTCTCACCTCCTCGCCCATCTTTCCTTACTTTTCCTCCCTATAGTATATAGCCTATGGTTTGAAGAAACATATTTTAAATGCTAGTCGATGACAAATAAAGGTACCACTTTGCTCATCTGGCAGCACTGAGGGTTTTGGGATCATGAAAGAGGAGAACCAAAAGACGCTTCTTAAGAGGTGTGCAGGATTTGTGTTAATGTGGGCGTTGAATCTTCACAACCATTTACATATACACCATACCATTGATTTATGCATCATTTAGTAAGTATGCAGGTAATAAATAATTAAATAATATATTATTCTGTTATAGTAGACACTGGCATATCTCTGCTTGGTGTAGTTTGCTGCGTGGTATGCACATTTGATTGGGTCCGGCCAAACCAAATGAATGTGTCTGTGTGTGTGACACTATGCACCAAAGCATAAATGTGGACCACTTTTAAATCAAAATGTTATGATGATAGAGAGCTCAGTGGTTGATGCCTGTCAGCTGTCAGTGATGGACCAGCCACAGTTAGTTTTTACCAGGTAAAGGGCATCTGCCTAGTCAGCAATGTGTTGCATCTTACTGCCTGGTAGTATGAAGGATGTTGTACCAGTGATTGGTATTATCTGTGACAGTTTTTTCCTGATCTTGTCTAACTGTTACTGTTGAAATGTTGTCACCGTGATGCAACTATAAACAATAAGCTTCCTCACTCATTCACTCACTTGACTGTAATTCGATCAGTTCAGCTCTTGGCATGCTAGTGTTGATGTAAATTAAAAAAAAGAAAAAAAGAAAAAAGATTGGCCATTTAAGGTACATGAGTGAAATTTTATCACATGGAAAGTAGTCAGGAAAAATAAAATGGAGTCTCTTTAGAGAAATGGAAATCATGGTAACCCGGGTAATGACTGTGTTATGGAGAACTCCATAAACAATTTTGAAGCCTTAATTAACGATCAATGTGAGCGCAGGGGACAGTGGCTCCCACTTCTCACAGTGTATCCACGGTTACAGTCTCATATCAATTTCATCATTTTTACATTAGAGAAGAGAGTGAATTCTGTCACCTGTTTTATAAATTCTTACCACAACCGTTGAATGACAGAAAGTGAAGTCGGGACTCTGATTTACATACAGCATGTGAAACTGGGAACTAAAGCAAAGTTTCCTGGTTTAATAAACAGTTTTTTTATGCACAGCAGATGACAATAGGATGAAGAAAATGCAAATTCCTCTCAATATATGTAACATTGTGCTGCTGTGATCTCAACTTAATTTATAGCATTCAGTGATATTAAAGTGATATAAAAATTTTCTTTTGGGACCTGAGAAAGTTTCTTTGGTGCTTATTCAGATATGAGACCAACAAGTTAAATTGCAATCAGATTAAGGAAAATCAATATGTTACAGTCCCAATAAGCTAGTCTGGCTTGTTTTGTGTGAACGGGGGCCACCCATGCAGTAATGCAGCGTTTGCATGCGTGCATAGTGTTCGTGAGCAGCTCGCTGTTGAGGGTGACTGAGTGAGAGAGGGTAAGTGAGCGAGAGACTCCTTGTCCAAGGCCCTTCGGTAATGAGGCTCCAGGGAGATAAATCCTTATGAGACCTGACAGGGTGCCACATTCCTAGGCTGAGAGTCCTAGCAGCCCCCCTCCCCTGAGCTCAGCTCTCGAGGGCACTGCTTTATAGACTTCTGATGTTGTTCCCAGACCAAGCCTTATGCCGATTACGCTTCACTCATCCGCCTTTTTTCACAGCAGCCCCAACAGCCTTTTGAATTGAGCCATCATCTCTTTTGGCAAAATTTTGGCTGACATAATAATTGCAGAAGTCCTTGCTGACAGCTCAGAAACGTAATGTGTTTTTCTTTGTGTAAAAATGCAGGCAAAATATTTTTATAGGTATATAATTAGCAGCACAGTATAGCTGTTTCAGTGACGGTTTGATCACAGCCTCAGCTCCAACGAGGTCCAAGCCATGCAATCAAGGCTTTTACCAAAAAATATGTTACAAGCTGTTGAATGCCTTGTATTTTTTTTTTTTTTTGAGCTCAACTGTCAAGCTACCAATTTTGACCAGACAGATATTTGATTAACTGTTTATGTCAGTAGAATTAAACTGTTGTTTGAAGTCAGCCTCCTGCTCTTCTTGGCAGGCTGGAAGCAGTCTGTGTGCTCTGTGCTAGTATTTCCACAGCCATTCCTAAAATGGAGAGGGAGGGCGGGGGTGGGGTGAGGGGGGGTAACAGGATGAAATATTGGCCTGCGCTGCTGAAGGCTGAGGCCCACTCTGTGAAGAAGTCGAGAGCAAAAGAGGGGAGAAGGAAAGCACGCTAGAGTGAGAGAGTGAGGTGACTGAGTTCATTCGCAGTGTTGGCAGTGCGCCACCGACTTGCCTGTGGGTGTCTGTAGCAGTGCCAGTGCATGTGTTTTGCCTCTCGTCTGGAAGGCCCCATTCGCCTCAGAGTTTATGTCAAAGCTCTCTTATTGTGTTGGCCCTCTCATCTTGATTCAGGTTTTTTGTCCTCTGCGGATCTTGTGACTGCCTTCAGACTTGTTTTCCTCCTTCTCAGGGGAATCTCTGTGGACTGGACGGTCATCAAAGAGAGGCTTCCGAGGAGAACGGCTTATCTCACCCTCTCTTTGTCTTGCTGGCCTCTTTTTTTCGGCCCTTTGTTGAACATATTTGCATGCCGCGTCAATATCATGAGTTTTTCCTCATCTAATATTTCAGCAGCAGTAAAGTCCATTCGAGGGCTTTTAACACTTCCCTTTTTGTCTGGTCTGTTTATTCAAAACTGTCTGACCAAAAGATGAGTATGCACCAGTTTCTTGAAAATACTTGAAGCCACAGTTTAGACTGCCAGACACAAAAGGCAGTCTATAGTTGGTGTGAGACATTCAGCAGCATTTTCCAATCTTGTGGCCTCTTAGAGCCTATGTTTACAGAGCTGCTCTGTTCCTTAAAGCCAGAGCCATGTTCAGTCATTGGTGATACAGCCCTTTGCATAACTGAAATCAAGTGACACTTTGTGTTTGTGACAGTTGAGCACCAAGGAAGGGTAGATAGTACCCCTCTTTGTACTGCAAAAAAGAGTTGACACCAGAGACAGACAATGGAGACTGGTACACGGGCACTCTAATACAACTTATAATATCCCAATGTAGGGCAGGGCAATGTGGACAAAATCAAATATCTCAATATTCTTGACCAAATACATCCATCAATTTATATTGTGACAATATTGTATGGATATCTATCTGCTTGGTAAGTTCTGAGAATGACTAATTCTACTGTAATGCAGGCTTTAAAGTCAGGAAAAGATGACAACATGACAATATCCAAAATCTAAGACATATTGTCTCCTCTCACAATATCAATATAACGATATGATATAATATCAATATAATATAAATACATTACCTAGCCCTATATGAAAGCTTCAGGCATCGTGAGGTATTAACAGGTTTAGCATGTCACGAAGGCGCTTATTTTTTTACCATTGGCAGAAGACATTTCTCTAAATCTGTCTAGGTCGGGAATATTTTAAGGAACAACAAGGAACTCTAGCTACCAGTGGAAGTGGCTGACCTTGTATCAGTGCTAGTGAGCCATTATTACAGTTTATAGACAACCATTGGCTGTGAGTTTGTGAAGTTTTTATTTTATTTTAAACTGTTAACAACAACAAAACGTTACATTTAATTTTACAATTAGTACTGAAAACATTTTTATTGTATTTTTTCACTAATAGTTTTGTGCATTGTTGCTATGAAGAACGAATACTCCTGGAGTTAGATGCGTATAATTTTGGCAGCACTAGGACCTGATTGATAATGGGATCAGTATCATATCCGCAAATTCTGATTGATTAACCAGTAGTCTTACATATGACAATATTTACATGAGCATATTTTTGCAATGAGCCCTCTTATGTGGTTATCAAACACTTGTAAAGATAATTTTATTAAACAAAATTCTGCCAAATGTCAGATTGGATTTTATAATCAGATTATGGAAACACCTGAAATTTATCATCGTTTTCCTTTCAGTGGTTCCTGTGAATGTTTTAAATTATTCAATAAACAAGATGCAGATATCCAGTCACATTTCCAGTGTTTCCCAGTTTAAAGTAAAGGAAACCTCACATCATGTGTCTTATAATATCATTTTGGTTCCATGCTGGTGGTTTTCCCACTCAGTTCACAAAATTGCAGTGCACCCACAGCACTTTGCTATCTTGTCAAGATTTTGATCAGTGCTATGTTGATAGCCCATATTTCCGCCACCATGGCTGCTGCTGTGTTCCCCACATAGTGATGAAACGCATGCTGTAAGAGAGGCATCTTTAGCCAATGGAGCATGAGAAAGTGACACAGCATAAATAAATGCAGAAATTTATGAATAGATTTTGATAATGAAAAAACTCAGTGTAAAACAGTTTGGCCCCAAAAATCCAGTTTCAGTTGGGCTATTAAAAGCAGGATTGGTCAGCATGATTAAACCATACAGATTATAACAATTTTCTATCAAATCTACATGACACAAGCCAGCTACTGTATGCTAACCTTCTATTAACTTGACACGCAAGCTATTTAGATGGACAACTCATCTGCACTTCCTATCGCTATGCAAATGAAAGCAAACCAAAAATGTAATAATAATCCATGATAACAAATCTAAACAGAAATGGATAAACATAGTACATGTATGGAAATAATGAAAAGAAATCCATAACATGAATCCATAACATGTCCTTTTTCATTACAAGCATCAATCTTTTTTTTATCTGTTTATATCTTTAATAATCCCTCCATTTATTTTTATATCATTAATAATCCCTGTGTTTATTCTGACATTGTGTATGATATTTTTGTACGCACATTAGTCAGAGGCTTTTAGAAATGGCAGGAGTTCTAATTTTTCTGTTGGCAGGAGTTTGAGGGACTCACGTCACAAACACTAGTCCACCTACTCATAACATCACCGGCTTTTTGCAGTTACAGACCAGCAGGAGCTGAAAGTTGTCTCAACATACATTTATGTTAAACTGCACCTTCAAAGTTCTCACATCCCTTTCCCACTGAGAATTAGAAACTGTTTTCGTATGTCCACCATGTTTTTCTTCAGCGTTTTCCTCCAGTGTTAACAGTACAGTTGTGTTTGTCGGCGTGTGTCGTAATCTACACCGTACTAGGCTTCTTACTCTTTATTCCTGTGCAGAATAAACATCTCTTCTCTTAGCTTTTTCAAAGAGGGTATGTGGGTGTGTGGTGTGGCTTAGCACGTCCCTGTTTCTACTTACATCATCACTCTTTGTCAATACATGACACACTCCTTGTAGATGAGGCCACTCTGGTTTGCAAAACATCATCTGGAGTCAAATTCTACCGCCCTGACTCTCAAGGACTACATCTCTATCTGTCGTTGAGTTATTTATGTTGCCTCTAAAGCCCCATTAAACTCTGGAGTATTTTTGGTTTACCGGCTAGACTGCTTGACTTGGCTGGTGTCTGTCTGTGAGTCCTCCGTGCGAGGACAGTGGGCCATTCAGTGAGCAGTGAAGGAGGGGTTCAGTCTAGCAGGTGCAGGGACTCTCACTTTTTTACTAGGNCGGGGCAGACAGAGAGACACACTTTCATCTCTGGCTGCTCTGGAGGTGCTAGCCAGAAAACATCAAATTGTTTCCGAGCAACCGTTCCACATATTGTATAATGTTTTATGCATTTTTCCTTGCAGGTATGAAAATGTCCAAAGCACTTTTTACTGAGGTTACTCAACTACAAGAAATGTCTCACGGCTCATGTTTTTTTCCTCTTTCTTCTCCACAGGTTGCTGGCTAAGAGAAACAGCCGATAATGCACGGCATCTGCTCTGCAGCCACACCCACTTCCTGCCTGTAGAGGAAGCGGCTGTGCCAGCATGTCCTCTCATCCCCAGTCTGTGCCGCCGGGCCGGAGGACTGTGGACACACGGCACCTGCCAAACCCTGCCACTTTACCACTGCAGCTGCAGCGGGCACACACGGTAAGGGGCTTGGCACCGACTCCATTGCTTCCAGTTTTCTAGCTAAAAACCTTTTTACTGCAGCCGTAGTTCCGGTTGTGCCTACGTGCTGGATATTTAGTAAACGAAGAATTACTCCTACCGACTGGAGATGGCCTGACCCCTGGGGCCCCCGGTTGTTGTTCTTCCAATGGAAACATTCCTAGGTTACAATGTTGTGCACACAGGACCGCTTCCTCATTAGATGGTTGAGTTGAAAGTTCATGTTGTCATTGTGGAGTCATGTTAGGGCCTTCCCCATTATTTCCACCCACATCTCCTAATTATCAAGATTATGTTCTCCTATGTATCAGAGTCAAAGCTGTCTGTGCTTCAAAGAAGAGGCCTCAAGCTGTAAACTGAAGTTCACTCAGGAACTTTTTTGTTCATGTATTGCGGTAGAATCCAAAGCTTTCCCCAAGGAACCCCACAGCTGCACCTGTAGTTAATCCCACCACTCCCTCTTGTCATCACATTCAAGAGGAGATATGGGTTGACACACTGTATCCTGCAATCCCTGTTTTGCCGAGGTGCAGGTTTACAGTAGGCTCATGTGTTACACCACTTGTCTTAGAAACAATGAGAGCTGGAGAGAGATGGAGTGGATTTTACAAAGGAAACGAGACACTGAATGGCACAGAGTATTACAGTGTTTTTAGTAGTCTTTGTATCAATCTCAAGGACGAAGGATTCATGTGGGATTTTTGGTTGGATACTGATAATGTGTTGTTTTGTGTTTTAGGAAATGGGACTGGTTGACTACCACTCTCATCATGCCAGGGACTACAGCTCCCACCTGGCCCAGCCCCATCGCCGTCGGCCCTCCTTACTTTCAGAGTTCCAGCCTGGAAATGAAAGGTAGGTGCACCCTGCTCAAATAGAAGCTGTAGCCTCTCATCATATCTTTATTGATGTTTCTTTATTTAAATTGCAGCTTTTACATTACCTACTGTGCTAGGTGCTATATGAATGGTTTATTTGTGCATTGTTATTTACAGTGGAAATGCATTATCAGGATATGTGTGGGGATGCTAAAATAATAAAATGCTAAAAGTTTCATTGTTACGTTCTCTGGAATCTCATATAATATATTCTTCTGCTTAGGTTTAGAGATTTTATTTTTGTTAGGTTAAATTCATGTGGTGGTGCTCACTGTCAATCTATGCAAGAATAATATAGCATTCCAGTGAAAATGGTTGTATTGGCCTTTTTAATGTGTTGACTGTGGGACAAAAGCATGCTCAGTGGAAGCCTCATGCAGGCTGCGTTTTTATGCAGTATTATTCTACCAAAGCTTCTGCCTGTTAACCCTCCCCCAGTGTAATCCTTATGTAATTGGCATCCGCAAGCCGTTCCTTTGTAATATTGTGTTAAATGGCTCTGCAGGGCCATGCAGCTCGGAGAGTTTTGCTGTCTTCAGTAGATCATCAAGTCGGGCGAGGCATTGTATGCACCGTACCTTCTCTCTGGAGACTGCGGACTTGTACCTACCATAGTTGTTTATTATTTATATAGCCATGCTTTTTTTTTTTTTTTTTTTTTTGAGGATGAGGCTTGATGAATGCTGAATAATTTATGTGCATGCGATGAATTTTGCATGATGCACAGAGGATAAGTCACAAAAATATGTTTTTCGCAGTCGATTGTTGTGGCACATTTTCTTGCATATGTTAAAACATACATAGGGCAAGAGAATGTATTTTTCAAGAGGTTGATTTTACTAGATATCAGCTGGCAGATATTTGTAAATTGTACAGTATATTGGGGGTTTGGAGTGAAAGCTGTCTGTTGAAAATATAACAAATAATTTACTTTGCCTGGAATGCAGCAGGGTTATAATGGCAGACAGCAGATGGTAGAATGGCTCTACAGCAGTGTGTGGCCGTTGCGTGTTGTGTCTGTGTCTTGAAGTATCAATCAGATGAGATTATGGTCTTCACAGTGCTATGTGCTGGCCCTGTTTCACAGTTAGCATAGCCTAGCCCACAATGTGGGAACAGTAGGTCATGGGTTGCAACAGAAATAAACACCACACTGTTTGTCTGCTACCCGCCAGCTCCCGATTTACTGACACCTTTCATTCAATCACAGGGACTTTGGCAGTCACTCTACATATATATAACGCCTGTTTTTTATGCACCACAGATGCCTCACACAACTTCTACAGCAGAATAGTCAAGTTGTTTTTCAGTAGATTTAAAATAAAAAAAAAAAACCCCATCATATCAAAAGGCAAGGACTAGCAGTTAGCCCACGTTTCTTTGTGGAGAAATAAACCGCTGGTCTTGCTGGCAGGCGTCTGTGGGTGGGGAGTCTTTCAGTTGAATATATCAGGCCTTCAGCATTCCTTTAGAGGGCTTAGAATCCAGTCTGAAGCCCTCACTCTACGTTCTCATTCAGAGTCTGAATGGTGTAATTCTGGCCTTGGCAATCCTTCAGTCTATTCTCCTCTCAGATGTGTGCTTGTCTTTTCATAAGTCACAGTAATTCTGCACACAACGTATCCATTTATAGTAAGCTCAGGGTTGATCGCATCCTGACAGAATGTAAGCAGTAAAATGACCTTAGAAACTGCGCTTTCGTTTTAAGAATGGCATCATCTATTGCCAAGTATAAATGATATTTGTGTCCCGCATCTGCTTGTGAATTGTCTTGGACTGAACACGAGGTGAAAATGTTGTATTTAGTTAATGCCTCAAATTTACTGTAATTACAGGTCAGCAAACCACAACTGTGTAATCATTGGTGAGCCACCGTGCCTGTTAGTTTCATCCTCCACTTTACTCCAGGCAATATCTCAGTCACTCCGCCTCTTCCCATCTGTCTGAGATCACCCAGGCTATTTGAGAAAGGAAGAGAATCCATTTTATCGCAAGCATAACAAGACAGAGAAACCACTTAATAGGGTTCCTTCTCTAGCAAAACAGAGTGTAGAGTGCAAACACATTTTGGTATGATGATACAAAATGGGTCTGTTTTATGGCTGTGATTAATGCAGTAAATGCATGTCAACATAGTATCATTCTGTTTATACCCTTGCTATGTGGACTTGTGCATAGTTACATTAGTTTTTTTTCTAAATGTTTGGACAATTGGCCCTAAAGAGGAGTCCCCTGTTATCAATTACTTATGTCATGTCACTATGATTGCTGTGATCTTTGGAACTTTTTTTAAATGAATAACTATGTCCCTTGATGTATTGACTTACATAGTTGTTTGACATTGCTTTTTTCACGTGCAATTATTGTTTGAAAAGAAACTCCTTTAAATTATGATAATGAGTTACGAGCATCAATGTTAACTATCTCAAGAGAATAATAATGTATCAAAAAATTTATAGCTTTTCCCGCCTCTGTCCATAAACCACAATGCCTTGTGAATCCTGAAGTTCACATTACAGCCTCCATAACTTATCAGACAAATAGATTTTAGACAACAGCCTTCATTCCAAAAATCCAGCGTTTAGCGGTTGTAAATAATCCAGTTGTCGTCGGCCATTTGGAAACTGTACAGAAAAGTTTGAGGGCTTAAGCAAATGTTGCATGACATTTTTTGGACCCCACTCATCGTTCCTCCTCTTTTGCGCACTGTCTCAGTTTCATTCATCCCAGCTGTGGTGCAGTTAGCCGGGCTTCTCTCTCTGTAAGCCGTCCCTGTGCCACGCACAGCTGTGGAGCTGCTCCTCTGGGGAGCAACCAAGAGATTGGCAGCCGCACAAATACTGTAGTGCTTTCACAATAACAGGCTGCTATCAGCACACATGATCTCTGTTCTTGTCTTAATGGGGCCCAAGCCAGTGAGAAACTAACAGAGGTGTTATAATGCGTTGATGTTTGTGTTGTGTTGCCCCCGTCCCTTGCCTCCACACACGCTCCTCCCCCCACCTCCACACACATCTCTTTCTCTCATCCTCCAGACAAATCCTCCCCAGGGATCAGATTATTCTGCACGCTCACAAGAGGGAGAGGGAGAAAGAAAGAGGGACAGAGAGAGGGGGAGTGGAGGGTGGGCTAGAGCTTGATGATGTGATTATGTAAGTGCCAAGCCTCTATGGAGATGAGGAAGTGTGCAACTGAATGAATGAGAAAAATATGTTTCGGGGGGGAAGTAGTCACATGCAGGGTTTGAAATTAACACCTGCCAAGCGCCAAATGTGGGTAGATTTTCCGTTTGGCAAGAGGATCTCAGAAGGCTGTCCTCCACACTGGCGGGTAAATGTTTGTACCATAATAGTCTCGTAATAAAATATCTGGCATGATGGCTCAAAGGAGGTTTTTTTTTAACCTGTATTTTTCACCAGTTGAATAATATCAGTAATATCTTACTGTTATTCCTTCATGTGGGACTCCAATGTATGATCTGTAACTTGGAACTATATACTTAAGTGTGTCGATATACTGTCATACTGGTTTCCACAAACGAAGTAGAAGTGGGAAGTTACTCTCTCTCTCTCTCTCTGTCTCTCTCTCTCTCTGTCTCTCTCTCTCTCTCTCCAGCTTTCAACCCATATGTCACAACGATGGAGAACTTTAATCCTTGCAGATTTTTGTTTTTGTTGGCTAATTTCCCTGATTCACCTGTAAGAAATACAGAACTGTTGTTTAGAGTTTTTGTAACTGTAAACGATGGAAATGAAAGTCTGGATCAACAGATGTTTTTGGTATTATGAAATATTTTTAATACCAAAAACAAGATGTTTTCATATAACATTGTGAACCACTATTTTATGGAAATGTTGCTCTGGTCTCTTCATTAAGTTTATATTCAACATAATAATAGCTTATTTTCCCAATATATGTGTGACACTGAAATGCATTATGTTGGCTGGTAAAAACATATTTGGCCAGTGCTTGTTCCCTTTCAGTCGATTCACTCGGTACAACACATGTAGTATGGGATATCATGCCCCCACGTGGCCTGATTGAAGAAACCTCTATTCATGCCTTTAAGGCAGATGATCTGTGGTGACGTATGTGAGGCCCCGTCTGCACATATATACCAGCGTTGCCTCAGTCATCCTTCTGCTCTTAAGCTCTTCATCTCACTAAAGAACACCTCTACCTCAGGTAAGTTAGCTGCTGCTAATTAGCTCTGTTCTTGTGTTTAAAGTCTGCGAATTAGCTTAACTGCCCCTATTGGTGGAGTGCTGATTTCGCGTGTAATGTTATCAAGAGAGTTTGGTGTCTCGGTATGAGCACCAAACCCAAACAAGACACATCCTTCCTGTCGCTGTGCCGCCGTGCTTTGGAGAAGCTGGCAGTTGAGTGGCTGTCTCCTCTGCCAACTCAGAAACTGTTGCGGTTCGCAGGTTTTTTCCTCCCTCTGAAGCAGACGACTGTTAAAAATAACCTGCCCTTGTTCCCCGATTTTGTCTCGGAGCTGACCTCTACATGGAACATGCCGCTGTCTACCCGCATCATGGTGCCCGGCTATGAACAGTATTTGGACCTGGATGGAGCTGACAAAGCTGTGTGTGGGGATGTGGACATCTGTACAAAGCAGGCTTCACATAAACCACCTGGAAATGTTAGTGGCTTTTTTAGCTCTACAGCATTTCTGTCTGGTTCTGACAGGCATGTTCTGGTCAGGACAGACAATATAACAGTGGTCTCCTAAACAGGCACAGAGGTACCAGTGTGGTGGCAACAATCCAGAGTGCGAGGGCGTCGTCAACTAGGGGTTTGCATGCTTACAAATGGTGGGCATTCGAACAGTGGTGTCAGGCCCGACACATACTCCCATTTCAGTGCTCTACTGTGAATGTTTTAACATTCCTTCAGGAGCTGCTGGAGAAGGGTCTATCCTTCTCCACAATCAAGGTCCATGTGGCCGCCATGTCTGCATGCCATGTTGGCTTTGATGGTGTGACGCCAGGGGCTCATCCTCTAGCCATGCGCTTCCTGAAGTGAGTCCGCAGGCTGTGGCCCAGCGTTCCCTCATGGGATTTAACTTTGGTGTTTGAGGCTCTTTGTGGGCCCCTTTTTTGAGCCTATTGAGTCTGTGGATATGAAGTTTCTTTCATACAAGACAGCACTGCTTCTTGCTTTGGCTTCTGCAAAACGTGTGGGGGACCTTCATGGGTTATCTCTGGTACTCAGTTCACTTAGGATGGTTCAAACGTTACTTTGCACTCAAATGCGGCTTATTTGCCAAAGATTATCCCTGCAGCATACAGCTCTATGACATTTGAGCTTATGGGCTTCTGTTCCCCTCCGTTTTCTTCTGAGGAACAGAGGAAGTTCCATTTTTTTGTGCCCCGTGCGTGCGCTTCGTGCTTACATAGACCGCACACAGAGAGACCGCACATACATTGCCTCAGTGTGTGAGGGCACATTCGACCTGGGACATGGCAACATCATGGGCTTTGTTTAAAGGGGTATCTGTGAGTGATATCTGTGCTGCAGCTAGTTGGTCATCACCGCACATTTTTGCCTGGTTTTATTGTTTGGATGTGACAGCCCCTTCGGTGGCTCACTCTGTCCTTTCTGCTGGGTCTACTATGCACTAGAATGTTGGGGGTGGACTTGGGTTTGGTGGCTGCTCTGCGCGGCGTGTATGTCCCATACTACACTAGGTTGCCCCGCTGTGCAGTTGGGCTCAGTGAAGAACGGCTATCGAACTGAAGGATGACTGTGGCAACGCTGTTATATATGTGCAGGCGGGGCCTCACATACGTCACCACAGATCATCTGCCTTCAAGGCGTGAATAGAGGTTTCTTCAGTCAGACCACGCGGGGGTGTGATATCCCATACTACATGTGCTGTACTTCGTTCCTCTCCTTCAGGGAACAGAAGTTATAGTCATAACATTTCGTTTTCATCTAGCAGCCCCCTTGCAGGCAGGTGAGTCAAAGTTAATTTCAGATGATGGTGACATGCCCTTCAAGTTATTTAGGCAATCACACAGAGAAATGATTTCTTTCCTCGACACACAAAAAAATCTTTTAAAGATGCAGACATAACCCTGCACATTACATAAGTAACATGGCATGTCTCTTGTATATTGATGTCTGGTGTAGTCTGGGGATGGTCTCCATTCCACCACCTTGCCAACACTCTACAGGACAGAGAGAGACTCCATGCTATTTGGCACATATCAAAACCACACACTAGGCCATTGTGGGCCTGGACCAGCAATTATGGTTGTGTTTTCCCTCTTCTCTTCAGAAGCCACTTCCATTTTGACACTGGCAGAGAAGTCACTGACATTCTGGCATCCGCCTGCAGGGCAGACTTGAGAAAACCATTCCCCTCAGAAAGAACAGAGAACCATTTACAAGTGGGCTAATAAAATTTCCCAGATCTAAGAAGCGAGTGCAGTTGACATTCAGAAGCTGTCATTTGACTGCACACCAAGAGTCTGGTGTGCTGTCTCCTGGCTGGATATTCCTCCACACCCCGCCTCCCTTCCCCTCCCAATGTACTAATGAGTGTAATGAATGTGATGAACTCATACAGAGTGTGGTTTGTATGAGAACCACACATATAGCAGATCATGACCAGATCACATTACAGTGTGGAGCTTCCCCCTCGTTGCAGTGACTCTTAGTGTAATTGTTAGCATTCCAGGCCCTCCAGATCAGGTCTAGTTTTTTGGGGGTACAGTAAAGGGTCTGTGGAGAGAATGCCACACTTCAGTTCCTGCCACAGGTCTAAACGAAGCACTTTTTGTGTGTGTGCGTGTGTGCAGAGCCATCGGCTACGTAGCAATGCCTACAAAAGCCCACACAAGTGCTGCACCAACATATGCTGCTATATTTAAGACCATTACATTGTAGTGTTGCAGTGAGTCACCATTTCCAATTGTCTTGCTTCCCTTTCTTTCCACTTTCCTCTACTGAGTGACCAATTGCCTGTTCCCATCCTGCAGATGAAAATGGTCTTCAGTGATTACTTTATGAGGATTCTGATTGAAGCGAATGAGGCCAGCTGGCATTTGTGTTTACCTTGAACACGGCAGTAAATATTTAGGTCAGTCTGATCTCAGGCTGTAACTGTCATGTCGGGTAAAAATGTGTCTTTGTTTAGTTAAACGTAGCCTTGATTAAGCTGTTTTTAATAAAAACCAGTACC
The DNA here is from genome assembly GCA_024605115.1 of Rastrelliger brachysoma. Classification (NCBI taxonomy): domain Eukaryota; kingdom Metazoa; phylum Chordata; class Actinopteri; order Scombriformes; family Scombridae; genus Rastrelliger; species Rastrelliger brachysoma. The sequence goes on from JANJYP010176765.1 coordinate 16,991, forward strand.
AAGCCTCATCTATCACATCAAAATCAGTTCAGTCTCTTTTCCACTGATGTCTTCTCATCTTACATTATTGAAACTCTGGGGTATCAGTCTCACTTGATGCATAGGATTTAATTGATTTTTTTTTTCTCATCTGATTTGAATTAATTGATTTGTCTTTCATTTTATGGTTACTCCAGTCTCCACTTTCATTACGCTTTTAGAAGTAAGCAATCTAAATGAGTATTTCAGGCAAATTGTAACAATCACGACTGTCAAACTTCACACATGGTCCTTATCTTCTATCAGCAGAGCTTTGGGAGTAGCTCCTCCTTCATACATTATCAGATTTGGCTCAACTTTCATCAGTCAGTCTGCATCTGCCTCAGCTGTCGTTGAGCTGAATGATGATATATTCATCCATATATTTCATATGTGCATGCTTATATTTAGTATTTGCACCGCTTTAGCATTTAGCGATGTCATGAAAGCATACATATTTGATAACAGTGATTTTAAAGGCATTCTAAAGCACTGAGGAAAAAATGTAATCATACTCATAAGATTCTCTGATATCTATTCTAAATGTCTTTGAAATCCACTCTGGAGTGAGAGGATCATCCACTCTGCTAGTGTGGTTAAAAACCAGACACAACACACCAGTGTTTTAAAGGAAATTCTGTTCTTCAGTTGTTATTCCTACCTTGTAATTTCCTTTCTCCAGCTGTTACATGAGAAGCCCGTGTATGAGCAAATACAGCAAACCATGTATCAGCTCTTGTATATGAGAAACTCATGTATAAGCAGAAGCTAGAGGTGTATCGATACACAAAAATCTTGGTTCGGTACATACCTAGGTTTTGAAGTCATGGTTCAGTTCATTTTCGGTACAGTATGGGAACAAAATGCAAAACCTAAATTTTCTCGTTCATTTGGGTGTTTATTATTTGTAAACCAACAAATTGCTGTAACAGCTTCCTGTTTTATGCAAACAGGAAAATGAAATAAATGCAGTGCAATAAGTGCTGCCTGGTAATAAGTTAAATAAAAGTGCAGCAATAACAGTTCCAGCATGAAGCCCTGTTCAGTTTTACTCAACCTTCGTGTTGTGTTGCCTGATCTCAGCTGAATAGTGTCGGCACACTGCGCTAGTTTTATCCACCTGTTTTTCTTCGTTGCAGTATTTAACCAGGAAGCCGTAGTGTTCCCAAGCAGGAGACTTTAGCAACAGGGGAGGGTCTTCAAGCTCCGGTTTACTGCTGGCAGTAGCCATCATGCACTCGGGCTGCAAGTGTAGCTGCACATGTTAGCGCGGAACGTAAACGCACACATCTTCTGGCCTGTAAGCCAAAAAAATTTTAAAAATAAAATTCCGGTCCGTGAACTCACCCGTGCACAGCCCTTTACCGAACCGAACGTCGCGTACCGAAACGGTTCAATACAAGTACATGTATCATTACACCCCTAGCAGAAGCCCTCGAATAATTCACATCTGCCTTGCTGTGAACCATTTTTGTAGCTTTCCACACTTTCCTCTAATCTGCTGCTGATTGTGTGTGTGTGTGTTTTTTTTTGTCTGTGTTTCAGGGGACAAGAGCAGCATATCCGCTATGAGCACATCTACCTACCAGACCCTAGCAGCCAATCAGAAGTGGAGTATGAGATGAAACGGCCTCGCTTAGAGATGGGACCAGAGTCTCTGATGAGGCCCTCGTCTCACCGGCCGCAGTTGCCTATGGGAGGAGCTGAGGACATGGCAAAGGTCAGTAGAAACTATAAAGGCAAGAGTATGATTTTGACAGTTTGGAATATAGTGCAGCAAGCTAATCAACAGACAAGTGACAAATAAGCATTAAGCATTTGACCTACAACTGCCTGTCGGTCAACAGCTGTATCATTTAAATTAACCCTTACTGTGATATGGGAGGGCGTGGAGTCTTAGGCTGTGTCCGAAATCACTCACTCATTCCCTAAC
>JANJYP010176769.1:0-18755 GCA_024605115.1 Rastrelliger brachysoma
TAAAGCAACAAGGAGGCCTCCATGGGTCAGCTGTGATGGGTCATCACCCACTATTGTATGGAGAGAAGGGAGTTCCTGTTCCGGCTCTTTTTTGCAATCTGAGAAAACATAAACATGAACAGACGGAAATGTCCAGAAACTGAAGGAAAGCAAGAAGTAGTGTGGATGTTGAGTGGAGTGTATGAAGGGGAAACTTCAGTATGTTGTTTCTGAAATCAAAAACCACACTGCTTGTCTTTATGGTTAGAGATTATAATCTAGATTTATATGAAAATATATAGAATTTACCACATATGACAATATGCTTGATATTTTAATTATCCTATCACTATAACAATCTGTGATTCAGTTGTTTGCCCCACACTTACCAGAAATATCTACCTCACTCATCACTTTACACGTAACCTCAGGATCATTGATTGGGTCATAACCTCAGCAAATCACTTTTTTTCTTAAATTCTTGGAAACATTACAGTTACAGCCCCTACCAAAATCGATATTTCTGCTGAAACCAGGGGTATGGTGTCTTTGCGTAACAAATCTGCTCGGAGTTTGATCATACCCAGGTCAATACCCCTGACTGCTCTCTGTGCAGCTCACCAATCAACTTCCACCACAGTGAAACTCCCTTTAGTTCACAATGTGCACAGGGAGGCACATACAATAGGTCTCTTGTATTGCCAATTTCCTCAATATTTGATTTTGCTCATATTTATAAGCATGTTTTATCCTCCCTTATATGCACAGTATAGAAAGATGTAACAATGGTATTCTATTATGCAATACTCATATCTTATGGAAAATCTGTCACCTTTATAAAAAGGTCACATGAGAAGTTCAATTCAAGTTTATATGATGACACCTGGTAGAATATATATATGTATATGAATGATAAGCTTTTGAAACTTAATCTCCATGTAAAGATTTAGTTAAATCTTGGGCTGAAAACCACATTTAATACATCTTTTAGTATCCTGCAACACAAATGTTTTTTACTAGACTATAACTACATTAAGTGTAAGGGTTGTCTTTGCTACCCAACTTCCCAAACAGAANATGGGCTGAAAACCACATTTAATACATCTTTTAGCATCCTGCAACACAAATGTTTTTTACTAGACTATAACTACATGAAGTGTAAGGGTTGTCTTTGCTACCCAACTTCCCAAACAGAACCCTTGAACATGACTCAGACATTTTAACTTTTCCAAAAATACGGGGTTTATTGACTTTAACTGCAATCGGTACTTACAAAAAAAGAGGGAAAAAAAACAGGTTTTCATATAAACTCACAGAAATTACTGTAGTGAAAAAAAAACATGGCTGAAAATAAACCAAAATACATTCAACAGCTTTTACTTTCTTTGTGTCAAAATCTGTTCACCTCTTCCAACAAACGTGAAGGCAACACAGAAGAAGTGACTTTAAAAAATTCATTGTCCTCCATTATCAAATATAAAAGGCAAGAGAAGCCTTAGCTACCTGGAATGTATTCAACGAGGCACTTCCAATGGTCAAGAGAGAAAGGATATTGGGGGGGGGGCCCAAGCAAGTGCATCAAGCATCCAAATCCAAAAATTTAAAACAAATAATGAGAGCAGAAAACTTAACTTTCCTCAACCCATTTGGTCACAGCTATTGCTTGTAAAGAACAGACTGGGTATAAGAACCTAAACCAGTGATGTGAGAGGTCATCATTAAAAAAAAAAAGAAAAAAAAAGTGCCTCTTCTACCATCAACTCAAGTTCTGTGAATACTCTCTATAGTTGGGACAAAATAGAGTACAAACTAAAAAAAATAATAATAGGAGCTGAATCAACGTGATAACAGTTAGCTACTGTTACTGTCAGATTATTGTAAAAGGTGTGGAGGGGGAAGACATCAGGAATGAATACAAGCAAATCTAGTTTAGATGGAATTGCAGTCCAATAAGAGGGAGTAAGAAAAAAAAAGTACAATAAATAATCAAAACGCAAAACATCTTTTTTTGCATTTTTTTTTGCTTTAAATTAAGTTTCATTTTGACAAAGTGTAGTTGCAGAACAAGTCATTGAAGTACAATATATTAAACTGTGAAAAAAGGAAAACTGACAAAAAAATGTCTTCACAATCTTTAGATTAATATGGAAGATCATAATTTAACATAAAAGAAAATATATTCTATTGTTCATTATCCAGATAAATACAAAACAAAATTAACAAAAAATGCATATGATCACCAATAAATATGTTCTGATAAGTTAAATAGCAGTGACAACCTTCGGTCTGGAAAGTTTTCAAACAATAATAATAACCGTAATAATAACATTAATAAAAAATAATTATCAAATAAAGAAAGCAAAAAAAGGGATGTAATGAGTACGGACAGCTCCTTGGAGCAGGTATTAAAGTGGGGGAGAAGTAAAGTAAAATAGCTTGGAGATCCGATCTTGTCAAGACGCAGGATGTACAACTGCACCTTGGGAATGTTGGAATTCCCCAGATCGGCAAGGATTAAGAGGAGGTGGGGAGGGTGTGTGGAAAGGGGGAAGGAGGGTAGAGTTGAGAGGCGGGACAAAGTCTTACAGGTTTAATGGTAAGTTTGATATCAAGACTTCCTCCTCCCCCCCACCCCCACACACACACAAAAAAAAAAAAAAAGAGCCAGTGACCAGCAACAGGAGGAGAAACACTCAGGAGAGAGGGAGGGGGGACACACACAACCAACTTCCAGTTCAAAGTCCTTCCTGCAGACTCACCCAGTCCACAATTACATAAGATGGGACTTGAGAAGAACCGTGACAGGGGTGGGGGTAAGGGTGGGGGCAAATGAGAAAGAACCGAAAAACAAACAGTAGTCCATTCACCCTAAACACATGCAGACACCGCCCCAGGCACTTTTTGTCTACTTTTTTTAAAAAATATTTTCATATCATTTCAGGGTCTGTATTTTTTTTTCCTTTTCTCTCAACTCAGTCTGTAAAAACGGCTGCGGTGGATCTACAGTTACATTAGTGAGCACCCTCTAGCTAGGTCAGGGGAAGTGGTATCATCAAGGGGGTGAGGGAGGAAAGGATGGAGGAAAGGGGGGAGAAGTGGGGGTTGAGGGCTAGTGCAATGCAATGCACTTCCCTTTCCAAGGCCATTTGGAAAGGGGAAGGGAGAGAGAGGGAGGGGGTATTTGAGGGCTAGTGCAATGCAATGCACTCCCCTTTCCAAGGCCACTTGTGCTGCTACACATTCAAGATCAAATGAAGAAAAAAAACAAGTGGCACCTGGTGAAAGTCAATTCTTGTTCTCATGATTTACATTGTTCAATTTCCTCTCCTTTTTGGCACTATGACACATGGCAGGGTACTTTTTAGGAAACTCTCTGTGCAGATTAACAGGGATGAAATGATCATCTGATTCGATACTTCCCTTAATTGACTACATCCTTATAATGCTAACAAGCCATTATCAAGGTGTGTTGCGTAAGGGAAGACATGGAAGCTAAGGAACGGGTCAGAGGTAGAGGGGAGTGCCGTGTTCTCTTTGTGTCATCGAACTTAAAGTCTCTGGTGTATGCCTGCAGTCTAATCGTCAGAGATGGAGAGGCGGCTAAAGATGGGAAGGCGGCGGGTGGTGTCCAGCGTGGGGGACTCAGAGCCACTCAGACTGCCTCCAGAGCTGCTCTGGTAGCCCTCTTGGTCTGACAGTGAGTCTGGAGGGCTGGCTGGAGACTCAAACATCTGAGGGGACTCCAACATGGGTCTGAAATAGTAAGGCGTGCTTGTTGGAGAGGGAGGTGCAGGGGTGTTGGGCTCTGCAGGACCAGCACTGAGGCTGGACCCAAACAGGTTGGCCAGCTCCTGTCTGGAGTAGGTGAAGGGGTTACTGCTGGGCCATTCAGGGACCTCATCAGGGAAGAACATGGGAGGGGGGGTGACTGAGGTGGGGCTGTCTCTCAGCCCAGCTGAGCTGGAGAAGCCTGCAAAGCTGTAGCTGTGTTGCAGCCGAGGCCTCTCCATCTTGTTGGAGGAGTTTAGAGGGGAAGACTGCTGGGGAGGTCCACGACGCTCCTCAGCATTGTGGATGAAATGGCAGCGAGGCCCATAAGGACAGAACCCGATGGTGTGGAAGGTGCGGCACAGCTCAGTTTTATATTTGGGATGGCGGCTCAGGCTGCGCAGTTCATGGATTCCATGAGCAAACTGGCATTTGTCACCATACTTGCAGGAACCGTTCTCCTCAAAAGGTCTGCAAAGCTCCGTCTTGTAACGGCTGGAGTTCACTTGGCTGCCGCTGGTGGGACTGGCTGGACCCAGGCACTTGTTGAGGAGCCTCTCACCCGTCTCAGAGAAGGAGCGGTCTCGCAGGCGGTTCTCCTTATTGTTGCTGGCATTGCCAACCCCTGAGATGAGTGAGGAGTGGTCCGCTGCCTTCAGGCTGTTCAGGAACTGGTTCTGGCTGAACTTTGTGCTGCTGACAGAGTGCCGCCGCTGGTACACACCTCCCACTGAGGGAGATCCCACCGCTTTCCTGTCCAGCAGGGCTCCGGTGGGGCTGGAGATGGGCACGTTGGTGCCAGTGCAAGGGACAGACATGGGATGAGGGGCACCCAGGTTGCTGTTGTAGCTGAGCAGTTTGTTGTTCTGTAGAGAGACACAAAAAAAAGGAAGCCATCAGAAGTTATTCTACAGAAGAGTGACACGCAGTGTGGTCCCGCTTTCTAAAAGATCTGGTGGGCTGGAGAGAGGGGGAAAAAATCCCTAGCCTCCTCTTGCATGACTGTGTCCTTTTTGGCTCTGACAACATGAGCGGATACAGGCCTATAGAACAGCAGCTGGTTTGGCAAGTTGCCCTGGTTAGGAATGTGTGCCTGTTTAGTAAATGGAGCAAGAGAGCACATGAGAGGCCAGTGAGCTGCTAGTGGCTACAAAGAGGCTGCATCATTTGAAAGATAATGAAAGTGGTTCTGCATCCTGCTGAATTACAAGGAGACACTCATCTGCTTTTCAATACACATCAAACTACAGATTTCTGTGAATCAATTAAGAGTAAAAGCTACCAGAGATCTTAAAAAGGAGGGAAATGGTGCAGGTTTATCAGCAATCTGACACTGAAGCTTGAACGTATATGCAAACGCAAGCAGTGTGTAAAAAAGAAATTACATGCCCGCAAATATTAACATCTGAAACAGTTAACACACAGACGGTTTTACAGGCGCAACAGTAGGTTAAAGCCGGACAAATCTGGTCAATGATTAGCGAGCATGTGGCTGCTTTGTGAGGAGCATTAAAAGTGGCGCAAAAACTGAGTCATTATAAAAAAAAAAGAGAAAAAAAAAGCACTAAGACATAACTGTGTCTAAGGTCCTCACAACTCGAAACTGCAACGTAACAATTAAGCAAAACATTAACTGAGCTGATGTGGCACAAATGTATGAATATGACTTAAGTTTACCATTTTAAAAACAAACAAGACTCGAGCACACTTCTTTTAACATTACAATTTTAACAACAAATTGAAGTCGACGCTCAAAGCATTGAATAACAAACACTAAAAAAAATAAGCAATGTCTTTACGCACAAAAAGTGAAGCGAAAACAGCAAAACAACGCAGGGCCGCGAGCATGCAACTCATCATTCCTCCACAGCAGTTACTTCTACTACAACTGGGCACACCAAATAAAAGCAAAAGAGGAAAGGGAAAAAAGTTTTCAAAAGCTACCTTGTTCATGACTTCGAAGTCGAAGAAAGGCGACACCACAGCTGTGGTCATCTCTGCAGCGAGACCCACACGGTCAAATAACCAAAACGAAAAAAAAAAAAGGAAAAGGAAAAAAAAAAAACAACCCCCAAACTGTGCTTGTCGGAGAGAGTTGCGCAGGTCTGCCGACTTCTCTAATTTGCAGCAGCTCCTGATGTATTATTGACCCTGCAGAACTCCCTCTGCCCTGAAACTCTCTCCCTCTCTCAGCCTTCATTTGGGTTTTAATCCTTTCTAGTTTTGAGGAGGAGCCTGAAGCGCTGGGCTGGGCGTGAACTTTTTTTCTTTTCCTTTCTTTTTTTTTAAACTTCTTTCTTTCTTCCTCTTCTGTGAGGACAAACTTGCGTTGGTTTGTCAGTTTTGTCAAAGCCACTACACTGCTGCACACAGCACAAATACCAAACAGTTGTAGGCTTTTGTTTTGTTATTCTGAGCAACATGCAGTAAAAATAACTCAGTTTTTAATCTCTTTTTTTTTTAAAGGTAATCAACCAATAGAGTAAAGAGACTTTGGAGTGTACATAAAAAGTGACTTATTAAAGTTAGGACACTACAAGATAGCTGATTAACTTTTTTACAGCTTCTGCTGCCGTCACTTTGATTTACACATAAACAAGATAAGCATATTATAAATAAATCTAGGTTAAAGCCCAGTGACCGAGTGCAGGCTACAACTTTAGTTTGTACTTTTTCTTATTGAAGTCTGGTGCTTAAGCAGTCTGGAGTTGTTTACTGGGAGGTGCTGCACTATCCCCAGGGTTTCAGCTACCATCCACTACTCTGTAATTAATTTACTCTTAATTGCTGGACTGTAACGTCACTTGTGGGACTTTCCGGTGAATACAGGCAGCTAAAGCTTTTAACTCTTTCCCAGCACAGAGTTATTTCCCCATTGAATCCTTGTCTGTGTCTTTAATCTGTTTCTCGCACTTTAAACTGCTGTTCTCCTTTGCCGAGCATGTACATGAATGTAGATGTCATTCCATCAGGTAGCAGATAACCTGATACATGAGTGATCTCACCAGATTCAAGCACAGTCAGTGACAATGACACTGAGACACATATAAAAGAGCCAGGCTGCAGAGAGTGAAACCTATACAAATCTATTGTGCCCTCCTCTCCTTCCTCTCTCTTCCCTCCCTCCCTCCTTTACCGCCCTCTGAATCCATGACAGAGCAGCCATCGGCCATGTGCAGAGTCAATGTCAGGGTTGGGTTGCAATAGAAGAGGAGAGGGGAAAAAGAAAGGCAGGGCTGGAGGAGAAGAAAAGAAGCTGTTAACACACACAAAAAAAGGTTGGAGTTGGAGGAGGGGGGTGGCGTAAGAGGGAGATTTATGGGGGACGTTTATTACTACACAGCACTGCCCCAGGGAGGTGAGGGAAGAGGGGTGGGGAAAGAGAGGCAAAACATTCCCTTTCCCCTTCCTCTTCTTGGGGGTGGAGGGCTTTGTCTCATTGCAAGCAGCCATGGAGGAGGCTGGGGAAGTTGTTTTTGCAGTGGAAAGACTGGCCTGCACACTGTATGACCAGTGTATGACTTGTCATTCTTCATATTTATCCAATGAGCTGACCTTTCAGATCTACAGTTTACTATCTTTACTATGCATTAAAGAAATAAAAGTAGATATAGCTTCACATGGTTATTCTGAACACAGCCAGTCAGCAAAGAGAACGAGGGTGTGTGTTTTAACATAAAAAGAGTTTTACGAGTTGGGTCTCTGTGGAGTAATCTCCCCCTGGAGTGCTTTAACAGACGACAGGGTGGGATGACAGACTTGCTGGAAATCACGTCTGCAGTTCAAAGGCCCTGTCAGTGATTGATTAAGTGGATCTGATTGATTCTCTCCCTCTGAGGGAGCAACTACACAGCAGGGAAGTCAGAGAGGGATCACAACTTTTTTTTTTTTTTTTCATTTCTCCGGCAATACAAAAATTGTTGTGAAATGACCTGAAGGACACGTAATATACAGTATGACACAATAAACACAATCAGGGCCAGGGTTTATTTAAGTACAGTAATTGCAGAAGGGCAGTGATACTGGAACAAGTGAATTTCATAGTGGATAACTCAGCACAGATTTAGTCATGAACTCCACAAGGTCGGCAGAAGCTCAAATCTCAACAACAAGCCACTGACTTATAGAAGTGTCTTCTTTACTGGAAGTTGGCTCTTTTAGGAAGCTTCATTCACTGTGGCTGTTTACTTTAACACACTCAGATGTATCGTGCCTGCTTGATATTGTGCTACTCAGCTTTTCTTCCAGGTTTAAGAGGAGGCACCTGTTTCCTGCCAAAAATGAAAAAAAAACAAAAAACAGACTGCTCTCTCCTCTCAGGGGATAATGTCAGATGTGTTCCTGTTTTAAAGATGCAGAGAGTAAACCTCGAGATCAACCACAGATGCAATTGTGCCACAGTCTTAACAAAACTTGCAAACTTTTTAACCTTTCCTTTTGGTTAGAAATTACATTCAATGCATTTATACATCTGCCACCTTGATGCAACTTGATTTTTGTGACAAAATATGTGCATCACTGTAGATATGATTAATCAGTTTGTCGATCCATAGGAAACTAGTTTTAGTTTTGATAATTGACCGTAGCAGTTCAATCAATTTAATCAAGCATGAATGACAAATGTTCTGTGGTTTGAGCTTCTTAGGCACGAGGACGTGTTGTTTTTGATGTATAAAAGGGCTCCGGTAATCCGGTAAAAGTAATCAAAATAATTAAAAAGATTTTTAGTTGCAGCCTTATTGCTGTGTAAAATGAATGTGAAGAAAGTATTCAGTGACCTTACTTCCTTTTACTTTTATCATTTTTAAGTTATATTTAGAAGTTGTGACCCATTTCTCACACAAACAGCAAAAAAAACTTGTTTTTCTTGTTGCTTTGTTGGGATTTGATGGTATTAGCTGGATGACTTACATAACTGGATATACAGTTTGAATTCATGGGTGACAGACTGAAGACTGATTATACAAAAAAATACATATGCATCACCAGCTTCCTATCACACCGCATGGAAATGTGCGGCTGGAATATTTTTCTGTCCAGTCACCCTATTGACTTCCATAGTGAAAAGACTTAACAGATATCAGTTCCTCAGGCAGGATTTTTCACTTCCTCTCGATGGAGTCGAGTTCTCTATATGAAACAGTTGAATTCTGAGGATTTGTGCTCCTCGAGGTCAAGGCTGTCCTCCTTTAGTGTGCATGCAGTCTCTGTAAGAGGCTGCAGTCAGTCACTCCTCAGCATGTGCTCGGCAGTTTGATTTCTACCTCCTGCACTGTCATCTCTGATGATCCCTCCTAAAAAGGGAGGATGGGCATTGAGGCTTGAGGTCACTGATAATGCTTAAGTGGGATGACAGGATGTTTTTATCTATCTGAGCAGAAGATGAAAGAAATCATGTCTGTGGTCACTGTAGCAGCAACAGTTTGCTGTAGTCCCCCTTACAGCCATTAGAGGGCAGGTTTCTTCCTTTTCTATGCCCTGTTGCAGCATTTCCTATTTAGACCCCTCTCTTTACAGCTTCACTATGTTGACTATTTCAAGTGTCTTCATGTTTGCTTAAAGCATAAATTTAGATAATCAGAGTGAGAACTTCTAAGATTAGACAAGCAGGTCAGCACAGTCAAACACAGCTCCTTCCTTGTGTGGCTTTGAGGTGAATAAGGACTAAGTACAATCCTGGGTATTGTGTAATGAGGCTTTCTACTGACATACTAACTTACTGGCCTTGCATGAAGTGAAGGGACTTATCAGCTCCCAACAGAAATGCTCAAACATGAGTAGTGCTGTAATCTCAAACTCTACACTACACCACTACATCCCACTTAGAGCAACCACATGCTCATTAAATAATGTCATTAAGACATAATGAGTTGTATTTTTACTGCCTTGTGGAGCACAATATAGATTGCAGTGATTAATACAGTTGCTGATGAATACCAGTGAATTAGTTTTGCTTTCCACTTCAGGGGGCATGTACAATTAATTTTTCAGCTGAAGTATGTCTTTTGGAAGAAAGAAGTTTCCCCACCCAAACAACCACTTATATTTTCAATTGCTCACCGCTGAGGGGACGTATTATGAGTATGTTTATGAGGCAACTATGAGTGGAACATCAACTCTTCTTTTGAAATACCTCTTATGTGTTTATTGGCCATACTTTTTTATTTTGTGTAAATTAGAGGAAAGCATTATTTCTGAAGAACTGTCATATGCCCACTTCTTTATTAGAAGTCATAGATTGCTAAACTTATCTATAACTTCCCATTTTTCCCAGCGTGTGAATCCTAGCAGAGAGCATCTTACGAAATTCTGACAGGACTGGGGATCTGCTGATTCCCAGCATGTGAATCCCGGCAGAGCGCATCTTTCGAAATACTGAAAGGACAGGGGTCTGCAGATTGTTAAGCAATCAGCTAGCAAGATAGATAGAAGTCTAAGCTAAAAAGAGTTTGATTACTTGAATATGCTGTCATATGTCAGCCTGTGTTTGGTGTTACACTACATGCATGGGTTTAGTTTCTGTATACATTCTTTTCCCCACATCCCAATTTGTGTGATCCAGTTCTTGTCAGTATAAGCTCTGACAGCCAGGACACCAAGATCGCCTCCTTTCATGTCTTTTGGTGTGTTTGCCAAATTCATATGGGAGGACTGTGGTCATCTTGCCATGTTTTTGCTGCAGGGTGAAACTAGCCTCAGAGGAAGAAAGTCAGGGAGAGAGAAAAAGGGAGGAAAATAAGAACTAGCAGCGATTAATTGTCCATAAGAGTAGCCACAGCATTGTTAGTGGTAAACCGCCAACTGTTCTTGCTGATGTTGTTCCCATGAATCGCTCCAACATGCCCATCCACTCACTTCCACTGCCCTCCATTTCATACTGGGTGGGATGCGGCATCAATGCAAGCCTTGGCTCATTTGGATAGCCTCGACACATCACAGCATTACAATCATGACCAGAGTTCAAAACAAACACCATCTTGGAAATGAATGTCTTTAGCCTTGTCAGTGCCAATTTGCAAAGAAATAGAGGAGGAATAATGATGTTTTGGTTAAATGCGGGCTCACAAAAATAGCAACAAAACAAGCGAGTAAGGGGTCAGCATTTAAAGGAGATTTACTGTTTGATTCTCCACTGACATGCTGGTCTCTTGAGGAGGGTTGTATTTAGAACCAAAGGCCAGCTTCCTCCTCTGACTTCCTGAACCGTGCTTCCTGAGGAGCAATCTTCTGTCTGTCCAGGATACTCATGGGAAGCAAGAGTTTGGCTTTCCACTCGCACATTAGACACTGCAGAGGAAGAAGCACAGGTCAAAGCCATCAAGCTATAGAAGTGAGATAATCACCACAGCTATATGAAACACAATGCTGCATATTTTATGGGAGATGATATATGTGCAGGAACACTTAGTGGAGAAAGAGTTATTGGACGCTGAAAGGAATGCCCGTTGTGTCCAGTTGCCCTCGGGCTCAGCGTGCCTCCACTGGGGACCGGACAGACCTGACCCTGGTCCAGGTGTCATGACCATGCGGCGGACGCTGAAACGAGATATTCCTCAGCTCCTCACTCAACACAGGAAAAAAAATCAATGGGCTTTGTATAGCATAGGAACAGTGGAAAGCATTCTCTCACCAAAAATCCTACCCTGTCCCATCTGTCTCCATTCTTCAGCTCTCCCAGACCTCACAACCAGCCCTGTGTGGTCACTCCTGGACTAGAATTACACAGTCCATGTGTCCAGCTCTGGACAATACACAAAGCAAACCGCTCGTGTGATGACCCTGCCCACTTTTCTCACACTTTATCCCCGTAGATTTATTGAATTGGACACATCTTCTTTACAGTTATTGATATTCCTCCAGATGCTGTTGATAAATGCGCACTTCTGGCATGGCTATGTCTCATGTTTAACAACAGCTCGTCCATCGTAAATGACATTTTGGAAATTAGCTTTTGATGGTGTGTGAATTGATGAGTGTGTGTTTCTGATTAAATGATGTCGAACTGTTGTTTTTGAGGCGTCCTCAGTCGACCTGGGACATGTGGTGATGTCAAATTCTCTCCTGTTGTAGGCGTGATGATTTAGTGTGAAAAAATTACAGCTCTAATTTGAACCTTGTCAGGGCTTATTTGGGTATTCATTGCCCATAGAGCACTGCAAATTACAGTTCTCTAGAGTATTTGATGAACACACAACTGCATGACTTTTTCCATCATTGCTCTCCATGTAGATAATCTTCTGGTTGGTGCTTATTTCAGTGTCCCAAAGAGGCAATTAAGAAAACAGAGGGAATTAGATAAAACACAAGCAAATGAAGAAAAGCATTTTCACCAATTTGGCAACAAAAATGATGCAGAGAAACAAAAACACAGCCAAATTGAGTGATACAAAAAAAACAGTTGTTCTTTTCTTTATTTCAGTTTTAACATTCTCATTACACGATTCACACATTATCATACTTTTTGTGTTATTCCATCATTTGTAGACAGTTATAATTTTGGATGTTTATAATAAACATAGTCAAAGTTCAGATTGTTTGCACATGGCAACAAACTGTCCATTCTGTTGTGAATATTCAGTGGTTTGTTCACATTGTCCACTTTTTGGCATTGTCCAGAATTCGGTTCAATAATGTACAGATGTATTAAGTAAATTTGTGTTTTAAGTAAATAACAGGAAAAAGAAGTGAAATTCCATCTTTTTTTTATTTTTTATTTTTTTTACATAGATTCTAATAACTTCATATCATTAAGAACAGGGTGGGAAGGAAGGTGTCCTTAAAGAGACAGGAGCTGTTTTAGACAGATGCTGACCTAAAGGGGTGCATACAGAGCCAATACAAGTTTCTTTTTTAAACTGGATCATGCAAAGATATTCCAATAGACCTCCAGAATATAAAACATTATGTGTGATATGTCCTCTTTAACATAAAGTCAAATTAACTGACAACTATCGAATTAACATGAGGTACACGCTAACCTGTGTTAAGTCTCAGTCAATAACGTTAGTGACATGCTCAGGTATGTTTAGTGTCCCCTTGTCCTGGTTTGTAACTTATTCTGTACAACCTGCAGTTGCTTTCTTTATTTGCTTGTATTTTCTATATTTGGTTGTGTGTTTTCTTTTGCAGCATATTTTTTGCACTCATGCTAACAGTTTCTTGTATGAATTTCATCTACCCAAGTACTACAGGGTCGTTATTGTTTATTAGTTGTGAACTGTTTATTGATTTCATTCAGTCTGTATTATATAACACGGTATGTGTTGACATTAGCATTGCATGCCTGCAAAGAGTGGATTATGTATTTGTTTGTTTTTGTACCCAAACTGCAAATCAGTGTGCATCTAACACAATTAGTGAGTCAGTCAATCAGTGTTTTTGTCTGTGTTTCATCAATTTGCATGTGTTTTTGAGACCTCAGGGCCACTTTAGCTTACTGTTTATGGTGAGACAATGGGAAGTGTACATCAGAAAAAGCTTTATGTGGGCATAGAGGTGAACTCTGCTGTTACAAAGTTTGCTATCTGGTGGTGAGTTACAGGTGTCTTGTGTTTCAGAAGATTATTCAACTGTTTAACTGCACCTTTGACAATCCTAAGATGAAAAGTCCTCCTGATTTTTTCTTCTCTGTGACCTGTTGTAACTCCCAGAGAGTCACATGAGCTTGTGAAGTATATCCGTCCTGTAATGGAAAATGAGGCGGAAATGAGCAAAACTCAAGCTATGTGGATAAAGATCAAGGAGCCTATGGAAGAAAAGATGTAAGAAGTAAGATGCCTCAAACAGCATTTTATGTTCACAAAGGGGCCAGAATACATCACCATCTTACTTCTTTGATTATAATTTTACAAAAGCGTTCTCAATCACTCAAAGAAAACAACTCTGAGGGATTTTGTGTGATTGCTCACAGCCCAAAATAGTTTGATGTCCAAGATGAGCCTAAGCTGCTTCTTTTTTCCCTCTTCTTCTCCCTTTCTTTTAAGGAAAACAACCCTCTGGGTCTTTGAGTCTGGTCCAATCCAACTGCCCCCAACTGTCCCCCACTCTGCTTCTCTTTCTCCTCTCCCTTTCAGACTGTCTTCTTCCCTGGCAGTGAAAGAAAGTGCAGCTGTGTGGAGTCCTTTGGGCTGAATGAGAAGAATCAGCCCATTTGGTTGACTTTCCTGGCCAATGTTATAATTTTCTGCTGCCAGGGCGTAACATTCAGCCCAGAGCAGTTCATGGGCTCCAGCCATTTGTATCCAAAAGGACAATGGAGATTGTCTGCCAGCCATATACTACACAGGGGTCCAATGGCCTGGTGGGCCAAATTGTGGAAGCATCTAGAGGTCCAGACGCATGTGCACTGCTAAATAACAAGTCAATTAGTCCACTTTTGAGCCCTAAAAATTGCTTGGTCTACTTGTTTACAACAACAGAGCTACTTGTTTAAAGTATTATGAAAACCAAATGTCATTTTTGTGCTGCTACTGCACTCTCATGTCACACTTCAAGGATGTGACACTCATTTCTAGTGTAATTCCTCTCACAAAAGACACTTTTTAGGAACAAGTATTTACTTCAGTGTACTGGCGTAACTTTTCTCGTGATATAAAAACAATGAGTTCTGCAAGCTGAGTATGACAGTAAATGACATGTCAAAGCAGCATGTTTATTGTAATGTGACCACCAACATGTGTGTCAGCAAGTTTTTTCTGTTTGTGATGCAAAGCTATAACAGCAAAAGACTGGCATGAATTATGCATCAAGTTCAGTTTTAGCTTTTGTGAGTGTTTAATGTCTTTAGAATGCCCTCAGAAACATAGAAAGCACTGCTAATGTATGTTTCCAGTAAGCACTATTAGTGCCGCATAAGGACCAAATGGTAGCCCGCATGACTCTGTCAACCCAGGGGAGTGCTCGCATTATTTCTGTGTTGTGTGACAGCTGAATATGGAAACACTTTTTGCGCTTGTTAAATACTTTCTGGTTTGCCTTCTTTTTTCTTGCCTTGTACTCTTATAGGTTCAACAAAGTCTAGTAAAAATCGAATGGCTTTCCCAGAAATGAAAGTTTATTGTCCCCCCTCAACCCACCCTACTCGTAAATAATGGCACATTTACCAAAAATCCCATGCCTCAAGCCCCCACCTTCATACCGTTACCAGTGCCACTACGCCAAAACTGCTGCCAAAGTACACCCAAACAATCCCCCTTTCTTCTCATTGAAACCTTCCAACTGTCTGTTAACACTGTTTACTCCTTTAAAGCCCTCCAACTCAACATTCACAGGGAAGAACAGTCCAAATGTTGTTGGTGAGAACTGTACATGCAGTCACTATACTCTTCATTTTTAACTTTTCTTATCAAAATAAGTACTTTTCCAGACTTATAGATGCATCAAACGACTTTAGCTGTTTGACTTTGAATCATGTTGCTCTAGCTACAGTAGTTTGATCCAAGGTCAATAAAAATCCCTTCAGATTTTGCAGCCAAGAGTTTGTAATAAGTGAGTCACAAAATGAGTTTTAGATTTAAATTCAGGTTTTTGTAAGCTGCTGCTATTAAAATTTTCTCTTTTTGAGTGTTTGTTTTTATGTTGGCTTGTGTTCACACATACACTTTGAGAAGGATCCGGTCAACTTTTTTGGTGAGAAATTCATTCAGATCTTCTAACAATGCCAATACATAGTCAGCACAATCCAACAAAATCAAAGATATTATGAAGAAGAGGATAAAATTAGTTCCACATGAGCAGCATCGCTAAGGGGGAACCTATTAATATGTTTAATATGGTGACCTCAATCATTTACTTGACTTGGACTTGGCCTGCACAGCTGTTTCTAAGCACCTTGGGAGTTCACCTTGACCTGCTTTGATCATCCACACTGGCTAAAATTATAAACAATCAACCAGTGATGCAGTCTATAAAGTCTGTTATATTAAAGGAGAGGAAATGTAGAACAGAGTTAGCAGGTACAGAAAGGTTTGCAGCTCTGCAGACAGAGCACTGATGTGTAGGTGGAACCTGTAATACATTGGAGCTTCCATTGCGGGTAACTTTCTCACTACATGACTCACCACAAGAGATGGGGTGCACAAGTGAAATTCCACTGATAACTGTCACAATATTCATATAAACATACTGGAACCCACAAACTCTTATATTGAACAATGACATCAAGATTGACGTACACTTTGCACACTGCGTTCAAATTAGCAGCTGTGAGATCAGACTAATATCACTCCCCAGGGTGAAACTGAAAAGCTTGACTTTTTATGATTACATCTTATGTCTGATGTTGAATGAGTGCCTTAATCGCTTCGTGCCAGAGGCTGTTATGTTTTTGTCTGTCTGTGTCCCCACACACAGGATATGAGTCTGTTTTATTTGACAAGTCCATGAATCAACAGCTTCTATCACAATACTGTCATGTGAGATAAAAACTCTGTGCTATTGTAAGAATTTTCTGAATAAACACGGGTTGAATACTTTGACACAATTAGAAGATGATGAGTTGTGAAATAATTGTGTTGAAACCTGTTTGTGAGGACAGAAAGAGAGAGAGAGAGAGTGAGAGAGAGAGAGAGAGAGAGAGACGGACAGAGTGGATATTTGTAGAGCTCAGTATTCTGTCATGATTTATCTCTGTTGAGGTAGTATCAAGGTCGGCGCCCTGAAAATGTCTTTGCTTCAACGAGATGCCTTGAGCCGGATAAGAGGGCCCAAAGCTCCCAGTACAGCGGAATGATGGATGAAAGTGTTCCATCTTGTTTATGCAACTTGACATAAGGCATCTGCTGGCCTCTGGAGCACTCAGATCATGCTGTAACAGCCCTGTCCACTCCCTATTAGACAGCGAAACAGAGATTATCATGGTATTTCAAATGCAGGAGATACAGTGGAGGATGTAGGAAAACTACTGCTAGCTCAAGGATGTTAAATTTATTTGGTCATTTTGGTTTTTCACATTCTCAGATGATGATTTTGATGGCCACCTAAGTTTTCAGGCCATTCTGAGGTTATTTTGAGTGATATGTATGGACAGCTATTGACATAGTTGTTGAATTTCTTTTAATATTTTAGCTATGATAAATGTCTAAGATGGCGAAGGTGGTAAACATGACACCTGTTCAATATAATTCTTAGTTTTGTGATTGTGCTCATTGAAGAACAGCTAGCTAGTTGTAAAATTACTGCTCGCTCATCAGTCCTGTCATGTATTACACTTAATACATGAGCACAGTAAATACATTTTGTCAGAAATGTAATTCTGGAATAGCATGTTCTTTCAAAATAATGGCAATATGTTGAAGGAAGCTGCAAAAATGTTGACACTGAGCATATGAGTGAATATTTCAGACTGACCTAGTTGTTTTTTCTCCACTTGTAGTACAATATCTGCTAGCAGAAACAACAGCAGTATTCATCTTTTTTAGTTATGTTTAGGCACTAGCAGCACTTGGTAAGGGTAAAGGAAAAAATCATGAGAAAAAAGTCTCAAATGACTTGAAGCATAGCATGTTAAGTAACATTTAAGCCACACCTTAATCTTTTACTGATCTCACCCAAAGTATTTTTGTTTCTTTAATGTAACCACACATATGACTTAGCATGTGAACCCCAGGTCTCAGGTTGCCAGAGTTGTACATTTTGTTAATTTAGTCTTTTTGGAAACATCAGCTGCACTTTTTGCTTTTTTCACTTATCTTTGACCAACATCAATCTTTTAATTGCACACTTAACTAAACATTAGGTGGAGTTTAAGTTCATATCTAATCATACAACTACAGAACTTTAAACAAATCACTCATATGAATTTAATATCTGTCTTCATATCACATTTTTTTTAGCAAATAAACACCTTGCTAAATATGATTATATTAGCTATGAAGTATCTTGCACAACCACTGATAAATCTGTCACGTAGCCACATCTCAATATCCTGCTGGCAAAGTTATTGTGGGAATCAGAGTAAATGGAAGACTGTGAAGATATAGTAAAATGTTTCATTTGTTCATTTTGTGTACTCTGTTATTCAACTATAACATTTGGGTTCATTGTTGAGAATGTGAAACCCTGTGTATTAATCCCCTGATCATTTTTCTTGATGAAGAAAATAAATTCTCTGCCAACTATTTCAAGTTTTATAGCTTTGAGATTCTTTTTATGAATTTTGGGCATTTCTCCTATTTTCCAGTGCATCGGGCAGGAGAGGCTGAATGCAACCAAGGTGGAAAGTTTGGCAAACTAGCACAGGTGTGGATAGAAGTGCTAAAACAGCAACTTTTATGATCTGATTTTACGCAGACTGAGCCAAATCATGTAACAAAACCCAACCAGCATGCACTGTTTATGCTTATGCCAACAAAGCGGTTTTTCCCTTTCTCAGATTAGTCAAATAAATAAGTATGTATGAAGAAATCTGCCAAAACAATATGCTTTCGGACATGCTGTAATCATTACATAGTCTTGTAATGCACCATAAATGTCATAGCACGAGGCAATGATGGAGTATGTTTGCTCTTGTGCTGGCTTGCTATGTTTTTAAATTGCGCTCCATATGTGAAGAAGCTGTCGACTGCTACCTCAATATCTCCTCCATCTGTCTCTGTCTTATGACTAATTTAAACCTCCCATTCATTTTTTTCCCCCTTTCCCATACACCCCTTGCCCCTTGCTTGAGCTCTGTTTCAAATGTCTAGCACTGCTGGACTCAAACACCCTGAAGCAACCAGCTGCTTGTATAAACTTTACCTCCTTCTCTACTTGTATACAATATTTTAACAGCAAAACAGCAAAAGAGAAAGAAAGAGAGACAGCTGAAGAAAGACAGAGAGAAGCAGAGAGGGGATGGAGAAGGAGGGAAGCAGACACAGGCCTAGCACCAATAGAGAGAAAGTGCGGAGTCATGCTGTAGGAATGCTGGGGAGGGGGGGATTGCTGGCGTGACTGCCCCATTTTTCACAGCCATAATCAGAGCCAGCTGTCAGTGAGAGGGCCCACAAGATGAGGGGGGGGGGGGGGGG
>JANJYP010176868.1:0-14500 GCA_024605115.1 Rastrelliger brachysoma
TATGTGTGCCAGCTATTGGTAATTCCTCTCGCACATACTCAAACACACAGACAAATGACATGCCAGCACAGCCTTGGGAGCAACCTGGAAACCGGGGTGAGCAGTCTGGGTAGATTGTCTGATGGACTTCGTAGCTAACTTCTCACAAGTTTAAGTGTTGGACAATGCTTACATCCTGGACTACTTTTTGTAAACAGCATGCCAAATACTAAAAAGTGTGTAGACAACATGGACTCTGGGTAGTAGCAGCAATAGTAGCAATAATACTAAGAAGAAAAACAGTGAACACATTGAAGGTGAAGTCTAATAAGGCGAGCCTGCAGCAGTAATGAGGTGCAGAGGGACTCTCTTTGGTCTTGCTATGCATTCAGGGACAGATTCAAGAAGCTCTAATTATGTCTTGGCTAGACCTCAACTCCCACAGACTGGCTGTGGCCTTAATGGGGAATGCTGTGAATGATCTAATGTCCCTCCTTGTTTGTATCTGTGACAGTGGAACAACTGAGTGTTTCTCCTCTGGCTTTCGAAGGAGCTTAAGCAACACAGGGTACAGACTTCACTGCTCATATTAACAGGTCTTACAGTGGCATAAGATGATCTTACAGTATTATGTTTGTTTCTAGTATGTGGTTTATATCAAAATGCATTCAACACCTGAATAATCCTTATTATACGAGACAGGTGTGTCACATTATTATTAGCTCTTTTAAAATTCAACAGCTCTTACAACATGTCTGCTGACAAGAGAGCACTTATCCAATGACTGCTGCAGTTATTCATGCATATTTGGGTTTATAATATCATTTACAGCCCTGCCCCCTGAAATAATTTACCTTTCAAGGAATTCAGAACCATGCTGGTTAATAATTTTCATTCTACAAGTTATAAGGAAGCAGGTAAGATCAGTACTTGTATGTTTAAATGTTAAAAGCATAATTTGAAAAAACAGTAACTGGTCATTTCATTAAATTGGATAAACAGAACAGTCGTTACTGGGAAAAACAGATGATAATGTTTTGCTGTGAGGGTTGAGATACTAAATTGGTCTCTACAGAGAGCATGGATTTGTTTTTGTTGGCAAAATTTTTTCTTTTTAAAATGCTATCTCATGCATAGTGCGTTTGTGTGTTTTTGATGATGACGCACATGTGAAGCTTAATACGTCCAACGAGATCATGTGGTGCAGTGATTTAACATGATCATGATTGATTGACTTCCTGACTTATTCAAATCTAACTTTCTGATGCTGTTTTGCTTCGTCATTACCTTTGACTAACTGACTCTCAGATAAAGAATTAAAGCTCAGACAGATTCAAAAGCAGTTTAAGTTTGTGCATATGCTGCAGTCCCTACATATGACTTAATTTTATTGTGTCTTCCCACCAGCCTAAAATTCTGCGTCCAGCGCTGCTCCCTGGAGAAGAGGTGGTGTCTGAGGGGCTGCGGGTACTTCTGGATCCTGATGGAAGGGAGGAGGCCACTGGTGGCCTGCTGGGGGGTCCACACATTCTGCCAGCAGAGGGGGCGCTCTTTCTCACCACCTACCGCATCATCTTTAAAGGCATCCCTCATGATCCACTGGGTAACTCCTAAAACATCACAAGCTGAACAACTTTTAAGTCACCATTTGATAAATTTCAATTTTTTTTTATTAATATTATGCAGTTAGTTGTTACCTCATCACATGACTTCAGACACGATTTTCAGCCTAATTTGGTAATCGCTTCAAACAATTACTTATTTTAATTAAATGAAATCCTATTTTTTGCCGTGTTGGTTAATGTGACACTGGTCTTTGTTCTTGTTCAGTGGGGGAGCAAGCAGTCATGAGAGCTTTCCCAGTGTCTACACTGACCAAAGAGAAGAAGATCAGCATACAGAACCAACTGCAGCAGAACATGCAGGAAGGTCTGCAGCTCCGCTCTGCATCCTTCCAGGTAAACATTGAAACACTCTGCACTGTATGTTAGTCCAACACTGGCACAATAAGTCACTAAAGATGTTCGACAGATGGATAGCCACAGAGAACCGACTTTTCTGAGATTTCATATGAAAAATTGGCTTCAGTAGAAGTTTAAAAACAAGTTTGGGAGCAACCTGCTGCAATGAAAAAAACACAGTATCATCTATGGTTCTGTTTCCAAAAATGAAAACAAAAAATCAAAATATTAACATCAGTGGCCCTAGAATTACAGTTAACATCCAGTTTTGCATATCTTTTTGAAAAAAATCTTCTCTTGTGTTTCGTAATGTCAGCTTGATTCTTAGAACTGAAGTGATTTTTTTCAGCCAAGCATGTGTTTTTAGTCATTAGAAGAACTGATGCAAAACTTTTTATGGCTTTTTTTTTTTTTTACTAACACGGATGATGATGATGGCCATGTTCCTGGAGCGTGGGTCACTCAGTATATGTGGACATCCCTTTAGTTTTGTTGTGCTTACACACACACATTGAAATATGTGTGTAGGTGTGTGTTGTGGAAACTATATATATGGACTATTTTATCACACTTGTTTTAAGAAATGGACAGTTCCAGATCTACATATTTTAGCAAATGTTTGAGGGTTGAATAGAAAGGAATTCTAGCAATGATAAACAGCAGTTGTAAGTCATTTAGATACTTTATTGTATTCAAAGATGCCATCACCACATGTTGGCAGTCATAGAATGAGGCTCCAGTGTTAATGTGGTTTTCAGCAAATAAATGTTATGCCTGTGAATTGTTGATTGTGTTGTTTAAGAAATCCATTTGATTGATATATTTTACAGCTGATAAAGGTAGCTTTTGATGAGGAGGTGAGCTCAGAGATGGTGGAGATCTTCAGGAAGCACCTCCAGAGAATCCGCTACCCACAATCCATCTTCACCACATTTGCTTTTGCTGCAGGACAAACAGCTCCTCAGCTAATCCTTCCAAAGCAAAAAGAGAGGAACACTGGCTTCAGGTTTGTGGTGCAGCCTCACTGGCTGAGATTATTGTAAATAAATTTCACAAGCCTCGCTGAATGTTGATTCCAGGTATGAATCAAATAGACATCTGAAATATTATTGTAAACAAATACATGTCCTGGCATTTCCCTTGGAAATGTTGAAGAATCCTCTTGTTTGAAGGTAAAACTGTTCGGACTCAGTTCAGTTGCCATCTGCTCTGTTCTCTTCACAGAACATTATCCAAAACTATTGTCAAGGGAGCCAAAAGGGCTGGAAAGATCACCATGGGCCGAGGTAGCCAGACCACACTGAAGAAGAATGACAGAGGCAGCAGAATGACCTGGCATGAAGATGATGACATTTCAAGTGAGAGAAATGGCATAAATGGCACATGTGGGATGCTTGCAGGCTGTCGACATTTATGATTGGTGTGTGTGCGTGCGTGCGCGTGCGTGCATGCGCAGTTCTGTGTATGAGATGTTATTAAGAACTGACTTAAGAAAATGTACATTTTTTTGCACTGTCTGTTACAGTATCAGACGATGGTGAGCCACCACCCAGCAGCACTTTACGAGCATCAGAGAAGTCCACCATGGAGCAGCTGGTAGAGCAGTCCTGTTTCCGTGACTACCAACGTCTGGGCCTCGGCACCATCACTGCTAGCTCTTCCCGCTCCAAGTCAGGCGAGCAGTTCAGGATCACAGCCGTGAACAGATTATACTCGCTCTGTCGCAGGTACACCACCTCACAAGCTGAATACCTGCTGCTTGCTGAATCTTTCTAGCTCAAGCATGGCTCCAGAAACCTGCTGATCGGTTCTGATTTCAGTAATCGCAGCACAGCGGTGCTGAGCATATTCATTTTTCAGGATGTGTAGCCCTGTCGGAAGTGTTGTAAGTCTAAGTATCTCAAAAGGATAGTGAGTAGTCCTCCTCCTTCACCAGAGAGACAGATATTTGACTTATTAAATTAGACAGCTAGGTTTAAGTCCAGCCTGTTACACAAAACACACATGCTGTGACAGTTGTAATCCCACTCAGGTCTTGGATGTAAAATCACCAAGAAAAACATCTTTTTAACTGCTTCTCTGTGTCTCTCTATAAGTTTATGAACACATTGAATTGTGGTAGCTTATTAATGGTATATAGTTTTTTTTGCTAGTACTTTTACGTTTGACATATCTGTTCTGTCTCTGTCTATCAGTTACCCAGGTCTGCTGGTGGTTCCTCAAGCTGTGCAGGACAGCAGTTTACACAAAGTGGCCCGATGCTACAGACACAACCGTCTGCCTGTTGTGTGCTGGAAACATCCCCGCACCAAAGCTGTGCTGCTCCGCTCAGGAGGCTTCCATGGAAAGAGTGTGGTGGGGTTGTTCAAGTCACAGAACCCCTCCTCAACAGGTAGAGTACTTAGCAAGAGGTAGAGCTTTTTATGTGTTAATTCAGTCCACTGTTATGACAGTATGGATTGTTTGTACTGAATTAACAACATACCCCTGCAGTTTTGGCCTTGTGTCCAGATCAAGCCAAGACAACACAGATTTTCCAACATAGCACATAGACTCATATGCATCCATTGTATTTCCATATATTGCACAGTATATGCACAAGCACATTAGACTGCTGTATATTTGTTTTTTTATTGTAGTGATAAAAGTAGTTCAAACCCACAGTAGACATCAAATGACCACAGTATTGCAGTAATGCAGTTATCATAGTTTCTTAATTCAGCCAGTAGAGCAAATCTGAAAAAGAGGAAGTACTATATAGCTAGGTAACTTGTGACTTTATTTTTTCTTCTACTGAAATTCATCCTAACAATGATGCTTTTTATTTTTTACACAACTCTGCCTCTAGAAGATGAACTCTCACTCAAACTATTAACCTTTTTTATGTTTAAGCTGTAAAACACTAAAACTATTGCCTGTAATCTAAAAACATTTAAGATGTTGTTCATTATTTTTTTTAATTAAGTGGTCTCTTTTGCTTGCAGCCCCTGCCTCATCTTCAGATTCATCCAGCAGTCTTGAACAAGAGAAGTACCTGCAAGCCATCCTGGACTCCATTCCTGTCTACTTCAAAATCAACGGACATAACACCCTGTCCAACCGCTCCCTCATCGGTCTCTCACCAGGTATGCAAATAATTACATCCTTTTTTTAATTTATCTCTTCTTCTCTTTCTCTTCTACTTGACTGTATTGATCTTGCTCTGGAATCATTTGGATATTTTAGGAAGAGTCATATATCATGTTTGGAAATAGGTAATGTGTTGCTGTAAGTTGTAACTGTTTTGATCTCTTATAATACCCTTAGCAACAAGACATTTCAACTTCTACAGAGAAAACACTGGTATAATTGTACTCTGCACACATAGTACCCATCAGTACCTGAAACTCGCACATCTAAAAGGAATGCAGCATATTATCATTTACTCCTGTATTTGACTGGTGTGAGAAAGGTCTGCTGAAAGAAAAGGGAGCATTTTCTTGCCCTGATTTGGGCCTTGCAGGTAAACACATCTCACACATTTACTCATCAACATTGGGAGACACTAAACTGAGCATTATGCTACATTTAGGTGGTATGGAGATAAAGTGTTTCCAGGTTCTAACATGAAAACAAAGTTAATATAGAAATATTTTCCTAAGAGTTGATAAGCTGTAATGTAAACTGCCAGATAATATGTGGGTAAAGCAAGCACTGCCTGTGAGGCTTAACTTTGGGCATAATTCACTCAAACCAAAGTTAGATCACCTGACTCCCAGTGCTCAATACCTGACATGAATTTACTGTGTGACAGCCTTGGTTGTACCGTGGGAAAAGCTTGGTTTGTTTGCAAGGGGCAAAAGGGCCATGTAGAGTACATGTTTTCTGATAAAGAAGACTGCAGACTTGCACTCTTCCAAATTATTTTTGTTCACTCCAGTTCTGTTTTTCTCATTCTTTTCCCATAAATGTTTACTCTGGTCAGCAGTTATTTTTTTACATACTTATCTGTGTGTGTGTGTGTGTGTGTGTGTGTGTGTGTGTGTGTGTGTGTGTGTGTNATGTGTGCACAATAAAGGTTATTTAAGAATCACAGGACAACCTGGGGTCACTGCCCAACTCATCCATCATCTCCCCTGAATATACACTGTAGCCTGTGTGGAGCTGAGACACTTAGGGGCAAACAATCAGTTATCCATTGTATCTTTTGATAATAGAAACTATTAAAAGCTCTACATGTTATAAATGGCAGCAAATCTTGAATTTAAGTAAGACTATAAGAATCATATTGAGGGCTTCCTAATAAAAAAAATTATTTAACTCATTTCTGTCCTGCCAAGAGACATTATACATTGCAATCAATTTCTTCACCTATACAAAGTAGTCCAGGTATTCAGATTCTTTACCCAACAAAAAATATCACTACAGCAATGTAGAAATACTCCATTAAAAGTGAAGTCTTACATTCAAAATCCTACTTAAGTCAAAGTATATTAAGTGCCAGCAGCAAAATGTGCTTAATATTTTGGCCCTCTGATTGCTATATTATTGCATGACATCAAAAAATTATCAATGCTGAAGCATCAGTGTTTAAGTAGCAGCTGCAGTTGAAGCTGCTAGGGGTGGAGCTAATTTCAACTACTTTATATACAGTTAGGTAGTTTAATCCAGTGATTCTCACCCGAGGTTTCAGGCCCCTCCAAAATATGATTGATGGGAGACAGAAGGAAAAAAATGTTCTAATACACAAGTATGTTTTCAGTATTTGGACTTTTTCTCTAATCTTTGATTTTTGATTAAATATTGGATCACTTGAACATTTATTAAAATGAAACCATTTGTGAAGTTTAGAGGGAAAAATCACTATTAGGTAGAGCTGTTAACATCTTGTAAACATCTGAAATATGGCCCTGACTACACGCATCTTTCTGTGAGGTGCCACAGGCCAAAAATTTTTAGGCACCAGTGTCATCTTTAACAATGTGTTGTATTTTAAAAGCTTGTAAATGTACTTAGTTACTTTCCACCTCTATCTGTCTTGATGCTATTCGTGTATGAAATATGAATTGCCTTGATGTCCTGCATGTTTTGTGAATATTTTGTCTCCAGGCAGCGAAAGGAGGACGTCCAGGATACCAAAGATGGCTCCTGTCCATTTAGACATCCCATTCTCAAACAGCTTCACTAGAGGAGGTGAGTGTCGTCTCCACTTTTACTCAACACGTAATGTGTTCCTGCTGCCAGGTAAAATAACACCCGAAACTGACCTGTAGTGTTCCTGGCAAATGAGTTTTAACTCAGCATAGTATTAAATTGACACAACATCAAAACTGTGTGAAGTGGAATGTGAACTCTTCAGAGGAAACCATCAGTACTCAATGTTTTGTCCCGGCCAGATGTTATGCTTGGCATTGGTGCACAGAGTTCCCATGGATCTTTAAAAAGTTTTAAATTAGATTTTCAGAATTGAAGGTCATAAAATGATTTTAAACGTCTTATTTT
Organism: Rastrelliger brachysoma; assembly: GCA_024605115.1. Taxonomy (NCBI): domain Eukaryota; kingdom Metazoa; phylum Chordata; class Actinopteri; order Scombriformes; family Scombridae; genus Rastrelliger; species Rastrelliger brachysoma. The sequence continues at coordinate 7,422 of JANJYP010176868.1, forward strand.
CAATCATAGTAGCCCTTAAATTTTGAGGCGATGCCTAGTTGCATGAGAAATATCTCCCAACAGGATTCAGTTATGTAATTGTGGTTTGGTCATTGACTTAGCCCAGTCCAGGTCTTTTTTTTTTTTTTGTAGGTAACATCTTGGTTGGTTCTCTACAGGCCACCACCTGCTCTCACAAAGGGAACAGGATTAAAGGATTTTTCAGTCGTCCATGCAGTAAACACAACATTCAGGTTTAGCTTCACCTCCAATCAAGTTAACTGTGTCTCCTTGCTGCTCTAACTTTTGAACAAGCAGAACATCAGCACTGTGTCCACCACTGTTATTTGCTGGAAAATACATATTGACTGTCCAAAGATCAAAGAAATGCCCCAAACACAGCAAAGTAATTAGGTTTGGGTACTGAAACACGGTGCCAGTAGAGTACGAGTTCCGACATAAACGGTAATAACCAGACCGAATAAGAATGGAAATTTCGGTGCCTGACTTTTTTTTTTTTTTCTGTTGTAATGTAAGGCATTATAAAAACAAAGTCAGTAATATTTTACTCGGTACAAATGTGACTAACACGCGTTACAATACAGGGGACGGCAGCGGGGAGAGAACTGCTTTCTCTCCACTCGCGCTGCACAGACACACACACGGTCCCACCTGTATGCTCCTGTTTGATTGGATCACGTTGCCTGGGAGCTTCTATCAATATGCGGGACATCCCGGAACAGTGAAAACCGGATCATTTAATAAATTAATATATTAAAAAACGGATACCATTTTTTACAGAACGTAAAAATCATGTCCAGGTAGAAGATGAGATGTAGACTGGTGATTAAATATTCAACTTTGTTTTTTTCTTAAGTACCGATTCAAGAACAGTTTAAGCACCGGAAGCATTTAAAAAGTACAGAGTAGGCACCGGTATTGGATAAAACTCATCTGATACCCAACCCTAAAAGTAATAAGACAATTATATACAGTCTCTTGAGGATGCAGGCACTCTCAACACTTGTAGTGCCTCATAAGTGATGCCTGAGATGGGTCATTTTAGTAAAGCCTTTAAAGAAGTAAACAAATTATGCTCTACTAACAACCGTGAGCCAGACACAAAGCGATAGATTATTTTCAATAGTTGCTAGAATTTGGACAATAATGTCTTTAATGCAACATGTGGCATAGACCGAGTGGGGAAAGTAATTAGTTGGTGACCCCTCAGCTGATGTTTACATATTTAATGGACCGTTAAAGTAGATAAAAGGTAGATGTACTGTATGTCCAGAACCTCCGAGCTAGCAAACATGTTAATGTTAATGTGGAAATTTATCTGTTGCGTAACGACCAGATCATGTGTACGGTGACACAAGAGAGAGTATGGGAGAGAGAGCTGTGTGTGTGTGTGTGTGTGTGTGTGTGTGTGTGTGTGTGTGTGTGTGTGTGTGTAGTTTCAACCAGGCTTTTATTGCTTTATGCTTGATATTAATTGACAAGATCAACAATTCAGCAAAAGTTTTAGTGTTTTATTTTGGTAGATGCATATTGGTGTTATATCAACATTTTTACTGAGTCAAGGAAAAATGACAAAGTGCAGCCAGCCAGCCAAAGTGAGTTTATGAGTTGTAATTTCCAATTGTGTATTTAGCTGATAGCAGAATGTACCACATGTTGATGGTTACAGGACTTACTTTGCAGTACACTTTCTAGTGTCAGTGTACTGGCCTCTGTAGTACTTTTCAAATTCTGCATGTTTAAAACTATTGTGGTGGTAATGAATCATAAGTTGACACAGTATTTACTGAAATAACAGAATTAAAAAAAATCTTAAATGGGTTCTGATTTATTAGTTGTAGTTTAATATTGGAATAGGACTATTTCTTACATAACTGTTATATGGAGATACAAAAATATCCCTATATTGTCAAACAGATTTTAAACAATTAATATAATTTCGAAAGGTGTGCAGCAGCCCTGCACACCTGAGATGTTAATCACTGCTTCAGATGAAGGTCAAAGGTGGAAGAATTTCTAAAAGTGACTCACTTCATTTTTCAACACACTAAAAAGGATGAAACAGCAGTTCTGGTTAACAGATTAATTACATCACTGTCCAGTAATGATAACTACAGGACTATTATTTACATTTTGGTGATTACCAACATCAAGAGATTCATTTATTAATTAAGAAATTCATTGATTAGTTATTTGGACTTTTTTAATTGTAATGATAAAAAAAAATAGTGTGAGTTTTCCAAAACCCAAGACTATCAAATGTCTTGTGTCCTAAACAATAGTCCAAGACCCAAAAACATTCAGGCTACCCACAGTATTTTCTTATTCAAGGGTATGGGAAATTGTGTCTAAACTATTGACTGATGCTATAAATCATTATTGGTCTGCCTGTGGCTAATTTGGTGTTGTAATCACTATGTCACTGGGATTTCTACATTTAAATTAACCTTTAATTTCTCCTGAAAATCTTATCTGCAATATATCAATCAGCCACAGCATTAAATCCACCTGCCTCATATTGCTTACTTCCCCTCATACCACTAAAGCATCTGTGACCCGTTAATGCATGAGTTGTCCTCTGGTATCTGGCACCAAGACATTAGCAATAGATCCTTTAAATCCTGTTGCAAGGTGGTGACTCCTTGGATCAGACTTTTTTTTCTAGTTCACCCAGTCCAGCACAGATATTCGGTCAGATTGGGATCTATGAAATTTGTAGACCAAAGCAACTTTCAACTGTTTTTCTTAAACCAGTCCTGAACAATTTTTACAGTGTGGCAGGGCTCATTATAAAAAAAAAAAAAAAAAAGAAAAGAGGCCCCTGAGGGAATACTGTTGCCATGAAGGAGTGTACTTGGTCTGCAATCATGTTTATGTAGGTGGTGCATGTCAAAGTAACATCCTCACGAATGCCAGGACCCGAGGTTTTCCTGCAGAACATCATTCCCAGCATCACACTGCCTCGGCTGGCTTCTTCCCATAGTGCATCCTGGTGTCACCTCTTCCACAGATAAAAAGTATACAAGCGTTCAGCTACACAATCTGAAGGAAAATGTGATTTAACAGTCCAGACCACCTTCTTCCATTGCTCCATGATGCAGTTCTGATGCTCATGTGCCCATTGTAGGCGTTTTTTCACGGTGAACAGTGGCTCAGCATGAGCACAGCATTAGTTTTTTGAACATTTTGAGCTATAGTAGCTCTTTTGCAAAATCTGACCAGGGAGACTGACCTGGTTCACCAATTATCCTTTAATCAACCACTTTTGGTAGGTATTGACCACTGCATAATAGTAACGCCCCACAAGACCTACGATTTTAGAGACATTCTGACCCACTTTTCAAGGGATCACAAGATCCTTAACACTCATCAGTTTTTCCTGCTTTCACCATGTCAGCTTCAAGAACTGACTGTTCACTTGCTGCCTAATAAAGTATATTCCAACCTTTGGAATAGGTGCCATTGCAACAAGAAAATTAGTGATATTCACTTCATCGTCATTGGTTTTAATGTTGTGGCTGATTGGTGTATTCTTGCGGCTGCTTCTCTGGGACACCAAATTTTACATCCAAAATGACCTTTCCTAATTGTAAATGCACTGCACATAATCCACGAATGCACATAGAGAGGCTCAACTTGCAGAAACCATTACATCAACAACTGACAAACCTGGCCTTGTCTTTGCACCATCACTCATAACAGTGGACAGTTATTTATGCATGCTATGACAATCATCATCTCAATCATTTAAAATGAAAAAGGTTTTTCATTGTCACTTTTCATAGTCCAATCTTTGACCCTCAGCTGTAACTCTTCATTTAAACATGCATGACTGTTTCTGTGGTCTGAAGAGGTTAGCAAGGTTGGGTGTGTGTCAGGCTGAAATGTCTGTATGATGTTGACATTATTTTTTTCCCCTTCATCCTCCTTTCTGCCTCCCATACAAAACAACCTTCCCCAGTGCTTGAGTACAGAGATAAACTATTCACTCACTCACACCAAAAACCTGCCACTAAGGAGCGAATCCACAGTCAAGGTATAGTGAAACTGTCTGCCCCTCCTCTTAAAATGCTCCTATTTTCTTCTAACATATCCTCTGTGCCTCATTATCCTCTAATAATTTCCACTCTCTAACCTACACAGTGGACTAACCAAGTCATGTACCACACTCACAGTGCTGAAAACCCCTCACAAAGACCTTGTGAGGCCTTGTACTAATCCTCACTGACTTTGTGGCTGCCATTCTGGGAGCTGTGGTTTTTCAAAGTGGCGGCTCTTATGTGGCCATTTCTATTGTTACTGTGTTGGCTCAGCAGGGCTAACTGTGATCAGTTAAGAGCCGAGTCCACACTGAGGAGGGAAGAAAGCTGTTTGTCATGACAGACCAGTCCTGAATCATACAAAATGCCTCCACAACACCTGATTAATTCTATTTATTTTTCAACATGACCACTGCTCAGATCTAATATGACATGAAGAGAACAGCAGTAGAATACTGTTACATTTGAATCATTTACAGTGCATCCAAACTGTCTTTATTGCACTAAATTGAGTAATCTGAGGGCAGGTGGTAATTTACATTATTCATATTAACCTAAAAGTGTTACAAACAGCTTTTGAATTTAATGCAATTTTAAGTATAAAGGAAGTTATGTTATCAAGATATGTTTGAAATATGATTAAAGGTGTTACTGTAAACAACTCAATTGCATAAACAGACATTGTTGGCATTGAAAAATGATATCTCTGTTAAAGCCATGCTCTTCCTGATAATGATTCAGGCTGTTTAGAAGACAGTGCATCTTGGTTTTCAAAGAAATGGCTTCTAGGCTTGTTGACTTGCTAGGAAATTCCAACAACTTCTGCTTCTAATATCTCAATGCCTGATTTCACAGAGTAGAGTCGAGCGCTTTGTTGGTAGACTGAAAGAATGGAGGTGTTTATATAATCCCTGTTCTGCTGTGCATGTAAACGTAGTCCGCATGTTATGTGTTGTTCATGATTTAATCTTAGTTTGTTTGACGGCATGTGTACATCAGTGGCATTTGAAATGGCAAGCTCCCATGCTCATGTGCAATTTTTGTTTGCATCTGTGTGTTTGTAGGCATGTGGGCCAGCCTGCGCTCAAGCAGCAGACTCAGCCAGCACCCAACGGTAGCAGACGTGGGCGCCAGACTAGCAGGGAAGGATCTGGCACCTCCTGCAGGTAGCAGCAGTCTACAGGCTCAACTCCTCAAACAGCAAGCTGCCCTCTACATCTTCGGAGAAAAGTCCCATCTGAGGGTGAGAAAGAAAAGAAAGCTTCTGTCTGCAAGCTTAAAAGGAAATGTTATCATGAGATTGTTATAATTTATTTAATTCAGCACATTCCTGTGTGTATTGGGAGGTTAGTTTAAAAGTTTGTGACATGTTTGAGCTTGAAAATTGTAAAAGAAAATGGTTCATCCAAAATAATAATGATAATTATAGCAAACTTGATTTGTATAGCACATTCAATTCAAACATTGCAGCTCACAGTGCTTTATAATAAAGAAATAATGTTAAAAGGAACATGAGAGCATTTGAAAAGAAGGGAAAGAGATAAAACAACAATAAAAGAAAAACTTTTAAGCTTAAATCTTTGTCGGATATTTCAGCTAGGACCTCTTGTCTCTGGCTCTGAAATCTGCTCTGTCAGTGGTTTTGGCTAGAAATGCTTCTTAAGAACATTACACCTCAAAATGTAATGCCTGTGCTTTTAAGGAACAATTTAATTGTTTAAGAATATATAAACACTCTCAATGGATATAAAACTATATGTTTACCTCTCTTGAGTATAAAGGATAAGTATGAGCATGTAGTAAGTATGTAGTTCTGCATATTTAACATATTTACAACCATGTAAACTCTGTTATCAGCCACAATATCACAGCTGGCTTCTGGCCAATGTAAGCAGGTGTAAGCACCTGAAATCAACACCATTATGAAAACAGCTTTCTGTACTTAAAACAGATTATTTGTCTGAAAGTCATGTAGACATTATCGTTTTTTAAGCTACATTAAGAACAATGTTTTTCTTTGCCCTCTGTATCTCAGTTTCACAGTTAGCGATAAGCCTGAGTCAATGAGAATAAAGCAGTGGGAGTACTTTGTCCAGAATGATTCAGGCCCACTCAGTTTCCCATAAGCTGACATATCATAAAGCTTTTCCTAGTTCCAGTAAGACAGAAAGTGTTCTTGGCACATAAAGTGTGTCAGAAGGACATGGTATCATGTACAGTAATAGTTTGATGACCCACAGGTCACAAGGATGCAGAATAAAACTCCAAAAATCTCAACTCACACTTCTCTTATACGTGGGATACTGAGGCGCACTTTCAGTGTACACCATTAATTTACAATCCTACCACAGAACTTAGTCAACACTCAAAACAAAACTAACATAGTAGCCCAAACTGCATGGAACTATATTATACATATCTGTTTCCTCACCTACTGCTTTTTTTTGTCTCTTTGGACAGGGCCTCAGAGTGGATTCGTCTCTGAACTGTGAACTGGTGCCGGTGGACTTGGCAGACACGAGGCAGGTGAAAGCCTCTTTTAAGAAGCTGCTGAGAGCCTGCGCTCCCAGTGCCACATCATCTGATGCGGAGGACTCTTTCCTCAAAGCCTTGGAGGACTCTGAATGGATCTTGCAGGTGAAAGCAGAATATAGACACAACAGTGCTCTTGTATTTCATCACAAGTACATATTCACAGCACTACTATGGCCCAGAGTTGGCTTCTAAAAATTGTATGAGAAGCACTGTAGCAGTCAGTTTTGTCTGTGAGTTTCACATAATGGGTAAATCCACTCTGAAGCTATTTTCCCAAGGGAAGTTGATCCGCAATGATGAGCAGAGCTCTTTATTGTGCTGGTTATCTGATTGACCCCCTGCCTTTGTCCTTACGTTAAACATTGTAGACCATTGAAAAATATTATCTGTGGGAAACCCAACATAAGCAACAGGCAGATACAGCAAGTAATTTAACAGTAGACCAAACATGGTAATGCACAGAGAGGATTAATGTGTGTGTGTGTGTGTGTGTGTGTGTGTGTG
>JANJYP010176943.1:0-11623 GCA_024605115.1 Rastrelliger brachysoma
TTTTCACTCAAATGTCACTTCCTGCATGAGCTATTTTACAGTTCAATTCACAAATTTTAAAATGAACGAGTTCAGTTCATAGTTCTAAATTTTGAACTAAGTGTCACAGTTCCAAAAATGAAATAGTTCATGGTGTGAGCTATTATTTTACAAAATTATCGATCCAATTTTGAATCCTTATTCAACCAGGGTTTACATTAGCATTAAGGGACAGCCCTCAGAATATTGTTGCTCTAACACAGCTTTCACCCCTCTGTGTATTCTAAAAAATACTAGGAAAAACCTGCTGCTTGGCAAAATTTACACAAAAAGGTAAGATTTTTCCCAACTGGATCATCACTGACCTTTTCATAAAATACTTTCAAAAAAGGTAATCATACTGTATTACAGTTTTTCTCAGTCGCTTTGGTACATTTCTCCAATCATGCTCGACATTTGCAAAAAAAAAGTGCATTTCTCAAAATAATTCGTTTGAAAAAAGGATTACCTGCAAAAGCCAGTTTCTTGCTCAAAATCCTTAGTTCATCTCTCAGAAGTAAATATCCATGCTAATGAACATGTCAGTGCGATCAGAATGACAACTCCTTGTGTCATTGTGTACAGATAAGAGAGATTGCTTAAATTGCTTAGTCATTTTGTCAGTATAACAGTAAACTCTGGAGCAGTGGCATTCACAGACTTTTTGAAGGGCAAGGATGAAAAGAAAAAAGGGCACATACAGCATCACTCATCACTGAAGAGGGCACTAAGGCTATGTTCACACTGCAGGGTTTAATGCTCAATTCTGATTTTTTTGTGAAATTTGATTTTTTTGCGAGGTTTTGCGCAATCGCTCATTTGAGACAGGCAGCGAGTGTGTACATTGAGGAGGTGAAAGTGAAAGATTTTGCAGCATGGAGTTGTTTGCGATGTTGTTATTGTGCTGAAGCCAGAACGTGCACAATGAGCTTGTCAAGGAGGAGACGGAGAAGCAAGAGGGCAAGTGCTTTGGCACAGGTGTTGTCTGGGGCAGCGGCAGCAATTTCAGTAGAAAGGATCACGTGGGTGCGGAATTGTAGTCAGGAGTGGTGGGATGTTGACGTGCTTCGCTGCTCAGACGCTGTGTTCATTCATAACTTTTGTGTCATCAGAACCACATTTGTCTACTTGTGTGAGTGGCTGCTTTTGCTACTGTCGCAGGTGGAAATCCAATTTATTGACGTGTAGGTCGGATGAATTCGGATGAATGCGGATGAATGCGACCTGGCCGTTCAGACTGAAGTCGTATATGAAAAGATCAGATATGCATCAGAATTAGTACCACATATTGATACAGCCTGGGTTGCATATGAAAAAATCCAATCGGTGTCATTCAGACTGTCAATCAAAGATCAGATACAGGTCGCATATGGGCGAAAAAAATCGGATTTGGGTCATTTCAGACTGCAGTGTGAATGTAGCCTTAGTTCTGTGTATTTCAACATTACATAAGCAAATGATAATGTAGGAAACAACAGATAATTGTGCATATCATCATTTGCATGGATGTTTTTGCAACTTGTTCAAAGAAATGAGAAAGTGATTTTTGATATGCACAACTTAGTGACACAATGATGTGAAGATTGAACAGGCGGTTTTGAAATTTTAAATTCTGATCTGAGAAATGTACCAAAGTGACAGAGAAAAACTGATGGTGGAGGCAGAGTCTGAGGTAGTGCTGCTCAGCACCATAGACATATATATATATATATATATATATATATATATATATATATATACATATACATATTNCATTTCAATGATGCATGTAGTGGTGCGACTTTGTTGTGGCTGCTTTTTCCCACAGTTGTTTTTTGATGGGTTTTCTATGGAAATCTGGCACTCAGGTTAGCCTTCATTTCGCAGGTCCTGATGATAAGAAAGACTTGCTTCTAACAGAAACAGCCTCATAAAAAATGACATGTGACATCAAAGACAAGTTTAAGGACACACTCTGCTGCATTTAAAGTTTAGAAATGTCTGGGGAAATCTAGCTTCTGTGGACGCTACTATGTTATTTGATCAGTAAAATAGCTTTACTACTGGAAATGTATTTGATGTAGAATACAGTAAGCCAAATGCTTTTACAAAAGAAAAGCCAGTGAGTGACAGACATTTACAATAATGAAAGAAATCATAAAAACAGCTTTATATGCGAGATAATATAATTGTCAGCGTTAATTATTTAATGAGTTAACGCGATAATAACCCGTTAAATTGCCCAGCCCTAATTAAAAAATAACATAGGGTACAACTCATCCCATTGACATCACCAGGGGATTTCAAAACTGTCGATCTGAAATATTATTGTGAAACATAGTATTTCTATATTACAAGATGTAATAAAAAAACAAAAAACTACTACAATAACTATTATTATTATTATTATTATTATTATTATTATTATTATTATTATTATTATTATTATTATTATTATTATTATTATTATTATAAAACAGCTTTCTAAAGACTTTTCTCCCACAAAGTAGCTATATACAATTTTCTTAAGTGGCTATTAAACGTTGGACCAAAATGAAAAGCAACAAAATGAAAGTTTGCCCAGCTGGCTTCAAAGAAACAGTTTTGAGAAGCCAGAAGTCACAAGGACATTTTACAAAGGACAAAAAATTCAATGTTCCTCAGTAATGTTCAATATGAATTACAATAAGACTGATTGATGGACATTAAAAAGTCAGTCTGAAAACCTCTCTGTCTGTCCATGAAAATCTAGAGGTCAAGGAAGCTCTGAAATAAAATATTACCTTAAAACACAACACAATATAAAGCATTCTAATTCATTCCAGTGGGAGTGCCAGGGTTACGGGCAGGCTCACACTCATTCCCTTCCTCCTCCCCACTCTAACTAATGAGAAGCTATAAATGAGAAGGTTTGGATAGTGTTTGGTTCTGAGGGGGCCAAGGTGCCCTCACACACAGCAGTGTGTAGAGAGGGTGACTGCTGGGCATAATACTTCACACATCAGCTGCCTCTCACATATGGCTGTCCTCGTCTGGCCCTGGTTACTGCCCCATCTGCCTTCCCACCTCAGTCCCCAAAGTTTGTTTTTCCTACCAGTGATTGGCTGCCTCTGACTCCGTATTGTGTTGCCACATTACCCTCAAAGCCAGCCATTGTATCGTTCCAAGTCCTACTCTTCATTGTCATGCGCACATAACAAATCTGCCCTTCTCCACTCTACACAAGCCAAGTCACCTTTCTACCCTCATAACCTTCCCTCTATCCCTCCCCCCTGGGTCACTGCCCTAGTCCTGCCAAGTTTGGTGGAGGGTCACATCTGGAATGGAGAATTATTGCTGCCCCGTCTCTGCCCTCCCTTCCATCTATCCACAGATGGCCTGTTGATTTTAAGCCCTCTACTGTACAGTGAATGCAGCCTGTTGGCATACAGAGGATGGTCAATGTGGTGGGACGCCTGTCGAGGGCTGCAATGGCTAAATTGTTTTCTGGAAAACAGATGCAAGGATTATTACTAAACATTTCACACTGATAATTTATAATATAGCAATGATCTGCTCAGGTGAACATGGTATTTACCTGGCTGCTAGGTAAGGCCAGACATTTATGCACTAATATACTCAGTATACAGGTTGAAATTTGGATTTATGAAGCTAAGTGAGGTCTATTTGGCTCAGTTAATATGGGAAGGAATGCGGTTAAATCAAACACGTTTCCTTTTTTTCTTAACATAGGAAGGATCTAGTGGCAGACTTCAGTCCTACTGTTGTCTGATTTTGATTTTTACATTTTAAGTGACCATGTTGAAATAGCTATTGCAAGAATCTGAATCTGGTGTGACAGAGAACAAGTGCTCTTTTACCTGTCACTGATACACAAACTAAACATTATTCAGCACTCAGTATTGATTGTATATAATATAACAAATAAGTATGTGCACAAGTAGTATTTCCGAATAATCTCTGCACTAGATAGATGGTGAAGGTGTTATTGTCACTTGTCTGCAGGGTTTTGTATTCATGTAAATATTGTCTTGCATTACATTTATTCATTGTGTTGAATTTATGTAAACATTATCTCCTGTTATTTTGCCTTTATGTTAAAAGAGCCCGGGGTTGTTATTTTCTAGCCAATTATGTGCATCAGGGATCTATGAACAGCTGCTGGATGCTCTCAGTTGAAAAAGGTGCTGGCATATATATTGGAGTTGTATGTGATGATTAGAAAACAAAAGTTACAAGTGGTAGACTACATATTATTTTTGTTTCATGCTTCTTTATTGCAGAACCCCAGCTGCTACTGGCAAGTTATACATTAAAATATTAATGGCTCCAATGCTGCCTAATTTAAATTGTTTATTTTTCTGTGTGATTTAAAAAAAAAATCAGAAATATAACTGGCTTTCTCATTAATAATTTAGCTCCACTAAATTAGCATTCTTTAAATGAAAGGCATACAAATAATGATTAAAACACAATTTTCAGTTTGTTAAATAACTAAAGTTCAAAGATACTGAAAATGATTGGTTTATTAAATCAGTATTCACTTATGTTCATTATCTGTTTTGTTCATCTTCATATTTTACTGAATAAATTTAGTCTGGGATATTGATGCAATGATTTGGCAATTTCATTTGTTTATAGGCCTGAGAGAAATTAATTTGAAAATGTGCAATCGCCTGCATCATATTCCCCTTTACCTGCATGTACACATAGCCAAAATCCCATTACTTTGAAAGTGCTTACAGCTGTTCATGCTCAGGAGTTTGGCAAATCCACCCTGTCGACATCAACACACCGTCTAAAGCCAGAGGGGTGATAGTGAAGCCAAAGAGTGGCTTCCCAAATTTGGGCAATCTTTCTATCAGCTGCTTATCTCCTTGGCTAACAGAGGAAAGGCATATTTATTTATCTGAAAGGCTTCCACCCTTCGCAAGGTGATGGGCTATCATTGCATGAGCAAAATCTTTTATCCAAAATAAAATTTGATTTTGAGTCAGTGCTCTGACACAAACCAGGCAACACAATTCTACTTCTTTCACCTGGAGGCAATAATTGTAGATCTTGTTAAATCTGCACAGCAAACATATCCAAGTTAAATACTTTTAATAATTGGAAATTATCCTGAGCATTTGTAAATCTGTCTGAAAACTCAACTCACTCACATAGTGTTTCATGATCCTTGTGTTAGATTACATAAACAATGAAAACTGGGAAGTTTTCTAATACGTGTTTCAGCTACCTGTATGTCATGACTTTAAAGAGAGACAGTATGGAAGTAACAAGACCACAGGTGTTTTCTTTGATCTTAACAGTATTGTCTCATATTGCAGCATACTTGCAGTTAGGATAACTATGTCACTTGCAGTGTTCTCCCAGAGCAATATTGTCCTTGCTATTTAAAAACACATTGCTACTACAACATTGTACATTAATGCTAAAAGTGGAACATAGGAACACTGGGAATAAGCATAAACAACAAAGGGAAAAATGCATCAATTTAAATTGGTTTAACAGAAACTGAATTCCCCATAACTGAACAAAAAACCATGGTTGTTGACATTTGAATTTGCACTGCAGTGATTTTCTATGCAACTGTTCACATGGCCAATCTGTTTTGCTTTTCCTTTTTAATGCATGAAGACAGTGAGACAATCCTGTTATTCTGGTCCTTCCGATCCAAAAAGAGGCACTGTAGCACATGAGAGGTACAGTGTATTAATAATGCATTTTAAAACATATTTCAAATAAGGGTAAATATTGAAAAGTGGAGGGCAGTTCAGTGTACATGTTACGCCATTGCAACTTGATTCATCAGTAGTAACAGCCCTTTGTGCACCTTAAAAGCCAAACAGTTGGCCTGGGGAATTTCAGTCTGAAATCGCATTTGGCAAGCCTCCCTTAAACACCTCTTCCCCCTGATAGCTCTCTGCTGGTAGATATTGGCAGCACAGGTCTATCTGTATTTAGCATCAGTGATTATCTAACTATTAGTGGCAGATGTTTTATGATGTAACATGTGTAAAAATTTAAAAATTACAAAAAAGAGGGTAATCTTTTAACAATGACTTGCACCTTGTTTTGCCCTCTAAATGGGCTTAATTAACTGTTGTGCATATGGTAAAATGTGATGAAAATGTTGAACAGACATGCTGACTTCAATGCTTACAGTCTTGTTAGGTTGTGTAAATTTGATCTTTAGAGTGGAAGGTTTATTCTACTTCTATTCCAATAACATTATATGAGCTATCCTTGACATATTTTAGTAAATCAAAAGATTTTTTTCTCCTTGTCTGCGTAGGGAGGTGAAGGTGGCTAGGACAATTTTGCCTAAAGATATTTAACAAGTGGGATACAGACTATGCTTTCCAGTTGAAAGGTGGCTTCACTATTTACTACATTAAGTAAAGAGTTGCTGCTGTTCATTTACAGATGTAGTGACATGTTGAGTTTGTCACATTTGTTAGACCATTCCTGACCAGCCTCAGCGTTGTGTTATGTGATATTAGACTACCAAAAAAATGAGAGATGGATTTATTACTGCAGTTCAGGAATGCGCCAGTCTGGCAATGAAAGCAGTCAAACCTGCATAACTGTGCAGTCTGATGAGTCATGGCCCACCTTGGTTTAGAAACAATAAGCTAATTTTAGGATCCCCATCCTTTTCCTTCACAACAACACGTGAGCAAATACAGACACAGAAAATCAGCTGATGATTCAGCTTATTATTAACAATTTAGAGTAGGTGAGCAAAGTGCAGACTCTGTGCCTTAATGATGTAGACAAAGTAAACACATTTGTGAAAAAAACAAGGAATCTCTTTTATCCCTTTAGAATGAAAGAATTAATAAATGGTTAAAACATAATTATAATTTAAACCATTTTGATTTTGATCTGAGGCAACTCACTTCTTTCTTTATTTTTTCGATTACTATTATAGGAAGCGTAAGTTGTCCTTGCAATATAACAAACCCATTTCCTATAAAATGCTCTTTTGCAGCTGAAGACAGAACATTTTTTTTCTGTGTGGGAACATGAAATCACGGCCATGATTCATAACATATCTATTGTGGTAAAAAAAAAGAACGAAAAATGAAAGAAAAACATCTTATTTGATTGGAAATTGGCAATATTTTAAAATAACATGCCTTAAAAATAGAGTATTGCTGATTTTGTCTCAGGACATCCCTCTGTCTGATGATGTCTTATTGGATGTACAACTTCAATATAATTTTCTGTTGTCAATATAACAAGATCACAAATATTTACAGATACTGCAGTGTAGCAGTTGTAATGGACAGTGCTACTGAAGTATTAGAAACCACAATTGCAATGGTGTTGCACCTAGTGTAGTGACGGAGTGAGCTTTTAATAGCCACCACTGATAAAATGACCTAAGGACAGCCCTTGGGCAAAATCTGTCTAGTATAGGCTTATAGCCTGTTTCTGGAATGATGAGAAAACCATTAGAAAACTGCCTATGGCTGAAGCTTGTTCAAATTCAGGTTCGCTGATTTAAAGAGCCCTTAATCACAAATTAGACATTTTGATGGGATGTGTCAGAGATGGAAAAGAGACAGACATAAAGTAAAAGCTAAAAATGAACTATATTCAATAAATCAGCAAGATGGTGTAAACTAACATGTCTGTATTGTCAGGGATACTGGCACACGCCTAGTAGGTAACCCGCTCTGGCATCGCAAGACATCCTGCCGCTTAAAAAGTGAAATGCTATCAAAACAAGCTTTGATAGTTTTTTGGATCATGCACACTTGACTCCAGGAGTAGCCTGGAGGTTAGATAAATAGCATTCTGACTGAAAATTTGCCAGTTCTGGACTGACTACAAAAAGCTGAGTGAATACTTCTTACCCTTAACAGCTACCATCAAAGTACAGTTGAGCAAGGCACTGAACCATCACTTGTTCCAGGGGAGCTGCACTGATGCCAGCAGAGAAAAGCCCATAATGGTGTTGGGAAAGTGTGAGTGTAAAGCCCTAAGTGGGTGTCAGACTCTCTAGCTTTCAACTGCCTGCTGTAGTTTTTGTTGTAAGTAAAAATATATTTAAATTTTATTATTCATAACAGCACTTTCCCTCTTTTTTTGTATCACTGCGAGAATGGCAGAAGATGTGAGCAGACTACTGATTTAGCTTCATTTTGCATTTGAAAGTCACAGCGATTTGTGTTATTATGGCTCTGTCAGGCTGATGGAGTCAGGATTGATGGGGCCGCTGGGTTGTTCCTGAATGCTCATGTGAGAATAGAGGTTACAGTCTTTTTCTCATCAGCACCTATGACACTGTGATGAGTGGAGGTTTGTAGTTTTGACTGACAACTAAATATGGAGGCCTGCCACACACTTTTAGATAATAGGCAACATGTGACTCTAATTTCAGGAAAACACTGCAATCCATGAAGCATGCAGCAAGACTTGGTTATAGAGTTGGGCAAAGACAAGATATATAAAGGGAGAGGGAGGGCAGGGAGGAGAAAGAGAAAAAAAGGAGTGAAAATATGGCAAAAAGGGTGTGAAGTGAGGAGCAGATAAAATAAAAATAATGAAAAGAGAGAGCAAAAATAGGGAGGAAGGACTGATGCATGAGCTTGCAGCATCAGTGGTGTGGTATGTAACTTTATTAGCTTACTAGTGTAGGACCAGCTTCATTTTACACAACAGCAGGTAGAAGTCTGCACACAGGCAAACAAAAATGTGTCCAGCAGCAGCAGAGAGCATTCATAAGAGCCTCATCCTATTTCAGCAGTGCTTGACTAACTATTTGACCCTGATGAAAAGAAAGGGTAAACAAAACCAGCTGCAGGAAAAGTTTTTGTCTGTTAGAAATAGGAAGCGATGACTAGCGCAGCAGTAAGTACCAGGAGGGGAAAATTGGACTTTAGCAGCACAAAGGGGAGCTTGATTTGGTCTTGTTACACATCCAGAATATTTTTTCTGCTTCCTACAAATGAGAAAAAACATTCAGGGAACAAAAACATAATTTACAACACTAGTTATTCATGTTGGTCAACAAAGGCCAACATAGCTTGACCTCTTCAATATCATGTTCATCTGTTCTGGCATCTGTTCATGACCAACATGCCAAAGAGACAAACAAGCATTAGGACTTGTGAAAAAGAGTGGTTATTATCTGCTCTTTCCCCCACCTCCATTTTGTTTACATGGAGGATTTATGACAATATGACCTCTATGATTTTTGTACAGTGAGAAATAAGCCAGCTAATCAACAGGGAGAGGCAGAGGTTATAGCAGAAGGCAAGAAAACATATGGTCAACATGATCCTGCCATAACTTTGTCCCCTTTCATCTCTTTCTTCGCCTCGCTCTCCATCTAATTCAGTCTTTTTGCATGAGTGCCTGTATCACAGATCCCAGTCCCCTCTAAAGTAGACATCAGTTGGCAGTTTATCTAACTCCACAGCCCTCCTTCATCACAACAGACCTCCAGCTGTCAGTAGACATCCTTCCAGCCACCATACTGAGGGGAGAAGAGGCTCAGTCCAGCAGAGCTGCTTGGGTTTCTCTCCGACACATCAATCCCTCCTAGGAAGCATGAAGCAAAAGCAAAGGGAGATTTTCCTCTCTCCTGTGGCTCACAGTGTGCCAAGCTAGGTATTATCTGTAGGAGGAGGTGAGGGAGCATCTTATGAGGCAACTAGGTGCCGTATGAATGTATCTCTTTCTTCCTTTCTTGTTTTTCCATGTACCTACCCAACAGTGTTTCTTCATTGCTGTGCTTCTCTTTCACCTTTCTGCTCCCTATGCCTCCTCTGCACTTTTATTCCACACAACTGACACCAGCGCAGGTAATACTGACTAATGTGACAAATAAACTCTTCTAATCTTAACAAAGTGGCTGTTGCTTTCTCCTGTGCATTCATCTGTGTTAAATCAAAGGTTTTATGCAAATTATGGTTTTTGCAGGATCTTATTTTACATCCAAATAAGCAGCTTTATCAGGTTGTAAGCTGGACAGCTTTGAACTTACTATGTAAACAAGTGTCAGGCTTCATACTGAAATGCAAACCTTCCCGACATTTACTTGTCAAAAACAGACCTTTTTTTCCTCTTAAATTACTTTTCTAACGAAGCAACATTTCCTGCAAAGAGGTTTAAGTTTTTTAATCAGGTGTGTCTGGTGAGTAATTCACCTGCTGTGCTGTTTGAAAACTGCTGTGACCTTAAAGAGCTTAGCACAACATCATCACTTCCGCTGTAGAGCCTTACTGTAGCTTTACACTGTCAACTGTGCAAACTAGATAAATAATATCTAAATGCTGAAATTTCACAAGAAAAGACATAAGATTTGTTGGTTTGTGCACTCTGGTCAATCATATTCCAACATGTATCTCCAAATAAGCTTCATACTCCCTCTTTTTTTCTGTTTCTTCATCTCTTGCTAGTAGCGAAGTACATTACCTTGTTTTTTTTTATTGGCATGGCAGTAAAAGCATTTAAACATTAACAACAATACATCAGAATATATGGGGCCTGTCAGGGTCTATGCTGTGTACAGCTGGGAAGCGCATTGCCAAGGCACAGCTGTCTTGTAAGCAAGGGCAGGTTCAGTGCAGCAGAAAGACAAAGCGTCACTCTGCAGTATTTATGAACAGTTTTTAAAGGGGTGGTGCTGAGTGCTCTCCTTTGTACTCGCCAGTCTACATATCCTGGCCTACATAACCTATGTGTGACAACAAGCAGTTGTTTGTTGAGTGCTGTCTCCTCTCCAGGGGGAAGTCCTGCTTTCCTCTTATATTGAGAGTGCCTTGTATTTGTTCAAATGTGCCAAACAATTGATTCATTGGAATACAGGTGCATAACTCATATCATGTTCACCTGAATCACAAATAATTCCCTACCTTTTTCAAGACTTACCTAGTCATGCAGACAGTTTTGGTTGTGTTTGCCAAGGTTTTGAGATCTCTGCTATGCTGCTACCACACTTCAGCAGAGGAAAGGAATTAGTCTTTGTGGTGCATCAACACATAACACACCCAAATAACCTTACTCTGAATTGAGTTACCAAGCCACAGACTTTGTTGTCAACAGATTCCATCAAGAGCAATTTTCTGCTAAGCATAAAAAACTGTTCACAGGTGAGTGTGTACATTTTTTTGAAGTAGCAGGAGTTTGAGGAGTAGGAGTGATATTTCTATTCAATCTGTATGTTAACAATATAATAAAACCAATGTTTTGGCTTTTTTATCTTTACATAAGGTTATGCTTTTGCCAAAAAAATCAATTTCACAGTCATTTGATGTTCAAAATGAGATTTCAATTTGGCTTAAATAATAATAATAATAATAATAATAATAATAATAATAATAATAATCTCTTCTCTTACCCTGTAACTAACTGTGACATGGAAAATGTGAATGTGATCCAGTGATGTAATGGAATCCATGATATCAGCAGGCGTAATGACATCAACCCAGCTCTCTTGATCCAACACAGACTTCAGGTTGAATTTAGGTCAGTATATTTGGGCAAGCTGACTACTGAAAGGAACAAATATGTCAAATTGTTTCCGTCCTTACAAATCGTCAAAGTAGTTTTATGGTTATTTTGATATCATTCACTGTTGAATGCATACAAGCTTATAATAATAATC
>JANJYP010177007.1:0-22970 GCA_024605115.1 Rastrelliger brachysoma
GCAACACAGGTCCATAGAGTTAAAAAAATACACAATTACAAAATTATACACATTATAAAATATACAGGTTAGGATAAATACTTTTATATACAGGAAAAAATCAACTTCAAAACTCTGTGGTAAATGATAGATATACTGTAACGTTATATTATATATTAAAAATATTTATTATTATTATTATCATTAAAGTGTCACAAACTGTGAGAATGTTGGTAAAGGCAAAAAATTCACAATGCCCACTCTGCTATAACTTATATTGGATATTTAGATGTTGCCATCTAGACAGTTATAATTAATATGACTAAAACCTTTACTTCAGAAGTTACTGAGATGCAAAAAGACTTGTCACTAAATTGATGGAAGGTGTGGCAAAGCTACTGTAGCTGAGGACATATACAGTGTTGGAAAAAAGTTTCAGACACCCCATGCATTTTGAAATATTGCATTAAGAATCATTCTTAGGTCTCCAAGTACAGTCACAGCCAAAATTCTAAATAAATCTTAAAAAGACATTAAAAATGTAAAATTGATTGCTTCCATAAAAATATAGAAAAATAAAGAAAATTTGAGTAGCCTACTTGGTGATTTTGGTATCAGTGATCCATTAATCAGGGCATACCTTATATTAAAAGACACATTTTTTTGTTGCCATGCTTCATGTCTATATATACAGACATTTGAAAGTTCCTCAGAGACAAAACACAGGAATCACACCAGGGGATACAGATTTTCAGCTCATGTGTACATTTTTAAGGGTATGTGAAAACGTTTTTCCACCACTGTACAAAGCAGCAAGGTGAATTTAGAGAGTCCCCTTTAATAAAAAAAAAAAAAAAACACAAAATGAAAATTAAGGAGATTTTGTTATGCCTGTGTGTCTTTAGGTTATATGTTTAATCTTTTCCAGTTCCTGTGCTCCTGCTGTTCTGAAGTTGACCTTGAAATTTGACCTTGCACTGCAGAGGGAAACAAATCGACAATTTTCCCCACAGAGATCAATTAAGTGTCACATTATTAATGCAATTAAATCTTGTTGGCATGTGCTGCAGGTATATAAACCTGTAGTGGATAAATTAACTCTTGCATAAGATAAGTCAGGCAGGCAAATTAAATGGGTGGACTAACAATGATCAAATGCATGATGCAAGACTGTGTGCAGCTTTGGTTTTAGAGTAAATTGTGGTATGGCTGAATAATACCTCAAAGTCAGGATCATTATTATAATGCCAAAGCAAATATTAATTTTAGTATTTCATTTTACACCATGATCCACCAATAATAGTGTAGATATTGCGGAAAGCCACCGTTGACCTTATCTGGTCCTTGAAAAATAACACAATGTATTATTTGGAACTTTGCAAATTTTTGATCTCAGGCAGCTCTGCACTAGTTTTGCCCTAACTGTATGCTTTCTGAAAGACAAAAGCTAGTTTTTGAAGGTTCTTTGATGGAGATGACAGCTTGGAGTCCATAATAAGGAGGTTAGTTTTGCTCTGATTGCAGCTCTCCCTTTGAGCAATTGTGAATCGCTTTTCCCCACCACAATGGAAGAGCTGGACACCAACCGCTGCCATTTAAATGCAGGTTATTTTCCAGCTCATTAAGCATATTGATAACAGTAAACAAATGGTAGATTTTAAGGGGGCGCGGAATCGTACCCCGCTAAGCGCTTTCATTAAAAGTTTTCTGGAATGGCTTGTATGCTTCAAGGAAATTGATCCTGTATGAAATAACGAGTAAAATAAAGGGAGATAAATGACACTAAATAGAAAAAATCCTCTCTACTTTGTTACATGGTAAGTAATTTCAAGCACATTAAGATGTTTTTTTGTCTGATCCCCCAAAACATCAGATGAGCTCAGGTGCCTTTCATTGGCACCACCTATCATGTTCATGGTACTAGTACTGGTCCTGGATTATATGTAACACTAATTATATAGACATAATATGCATAATATCATACATGTCTTCCTGAGTGGCAGAAACTGGGTACAACCATCACATTTTTTTTTTTTTTTAATTTTTTTTTTTTTACTGCTTCACATTAAAATTAGTTATTGGTTACTTTTACTTAACTAACGGACTGTTTGTCAAATCTGCATTAATTGATTTTTTTGGCCTCTTCGGAGCAGCAATAACAAGATGAGAACACCTCACTGTAATACCATCATCTTCTAAGTGGCTAACTTTTTAGCTAACAATTGCTTCTTTACAAGTTACAGATCAATGCTAGCATTCATTTGGAGTGGTGTTTATATCAACCTGCTGAATGTAAATCCAGTATGCGCTCTGTATTTATTCTACCTGCTAACTGTCTCTGTCATTTGGTGCTGAGCAGGAAGTATATGGTGAGCCTTTGCAATTTTTTCCCCTAAAAACAGGGGCCTGATGTAGCTGAAAGTGATGCTATGTGAGTGATGATGTGAATCAAAAGAAAGATGCGGCTGGACAACTAAACAATGAGCTGAAAATTTCTATAAAGCTCAGTCAAGGAGTTGCAGAGTTGCTGATCATTATAGGCTAATAGGCTCATCACAATTAGCAATGCCTCTGACATTACAAACCATTTACGGTATAAGATTGTGATTGAAGAAAATATTGATTTTGGCTGCATTAACTGTTTAACAGCTTACTCAACTGCTAACAGCTAAGAGTTTCAACCATTTCTTACTTTTAGCTTTTTCAATTTCTCTGTGCAAAACCTAGTGTTAATAGCCTATTGTCTTTTCCCATGTGGATTGGACATTTTATTAAAACTATATGAGTCTAATTTCTACTCTTATTTGAGTTCATTATCAGAGGTAAACATTTAGCCCCTGACTGCAACAAGGTACTGTATAGTTGCCACAACATTGTGATACCTTATTAGAGAAGCTGTAGTTGCAACTAATTATGACCATTGATAAGCTACAGTATTTGTTTTAAACACAGAATATATGTACTAAACACCTTTGTCTGCCAGGTGTAACCAACCTATCAATATAAGACAGTATCTGAATATTAAAGAGTTTGCACATCAATCAGTAATGTATATATATATATTGTTAGTATCCACTGGGAAACTTTCCTTTTGTCCACATTAGTATCCAGTATTTGCTTCCAAAATTGTACTACTTCCAGTCTCCTCTGAGAGAAAGGTGTTGGGTCAGATCCTAATTTAGACCAATAAATGTAGGCCCCTAGTTGCTGGGGGAGTACTGTCATGGCAAGATTGATTTTATCGTGTCAGCCCTGAAGTGTGTATGTGAGAGTGTGTGTGAGGGAACAAAGGGTGGTGCAGGACCACTCAGTCTCCACCGGGATTTGAAATGGCTCTTACCATCTGCTGAGAACAGTCAATACATCCCAAAGCATCATGTAGGGCCTCCCTATATTCTTCTCTGATTGACTTGAAAGGTCACAGGCGGCATCAAGAATAAGCAGCCAATCAACATGCATGCCTTTACAGAATGCCAATATCTCATCAGCTCTTTTAAACGGTCATCATGCCGACATTAGCGCTCACCTACCTGAATAACGTCAGCAAAAGAAAGGTTTTTAGAGAGAAAATTAACCAAAAACTGGCTTAAGTGGCCAACTGTTTTTTGTGGTCCCTATCCTGAATGTATTCAGAAGCAATATGACTTAATATAATAACATAAATAAATGACAGGTTTTAAAAGTCATGGCTATTTTGGTCCCATGGGATACTGTACAGTGAAGACAGAAGTGAAAACACAGACTTTGAGAATTTGTGTTCTGATGCATTATATGTGAATTAATAAATAATGAGAAGCATGAAATGTGTACTTTCAGCAGCAGCAGTAGCAGTATCTAACTCAGACCTGAGATCAGTGAATTATCTAACATGATAGTGATAAAAACATCATTTCTGTTGAAGCCTGTGTGTTTTACTCTCATGTAGTACAAAATCCTTGAACTGGAAGAAGAATCTGACACTAAGGTTGCTTCTAAAATATTGACTGCCAACACTGATAAAATGGATTGATCATGTAAACATTCAGTGGTTTAGAGAGGCATATGAGGCAAGCTGCATCCCTTGATCTTAGAGCAGCTCGAAATCAGAAATATTTTTTCTCACTTTCAGAATCAGAGAGTCGGAATCATTTTATTAGATTGCATTTACAATAATATTTTAATGAGATGCTAATAATGTTTTTACCTCATGTCACAGAAACAACAAACTCATCAGGTATTCCTCATTCTAACTCTGTCACAGCTAAATATTTAGCTGATTTAGGAATTTTGCAACTCAACTCTAACAAGATTTCAGAACCAGACTCCCAATGTGAACCTTGGTTAGACATAATAACATACAGTCAACAGTGAAAGGCAAAGAAAAAAGCTGTATGGTCCTTACGATGATGTCATCTGATACTTGGCAGAGATAAAACCAGACTTTTGGTGGACATACATTGACGGGTGTTGTAGCCTGTTTCAAAAATGATTGTCTCAAATAGTTACTTTGAAACAAATGTATAAATAAATGACTCAATTCAAACTGGATAGTAATAGAAGTAACACTTGAAAATGATACAAACTTAGTCATAAAAACTACAAATATTCAAGTGCTGAAATTCATTCATAAAATTAGCTAGCTATGTGTTAGATGAAATATATGGGTCATATATGCAGCACAACCAAAGTCAGACTGGACTCTGTTACATAAGCAGTACACTACACTGTACATACATATGAAGCATCTGACAACAGTTTTGGACATTGTAGATGCCCAAAAGCAACAAAGCAAAATCAATTCCGCATGACAAGGTGCATAGATGATGCCAGAAGTCTGGGGCTCATCTCGTTCAGCCGAGCATGAAGGGTGTAAGTATTAATAAACCACCAGACACACAGCGAACAAAAGAAAAAAAAAAGAAGGCATGGAGCTGAGTGAATGCAAAGAATGATTTATAAGATAGAATAGTTGGTAATGGTTTGGGGGTAAACAATAGTGTCCCTCTGGCATGGTCTGCATTTCATACCACTGTGATGAAGCTGTCATAAGCATGCAGCACTCCGGTAATGCAATCCTCTGGGGGACGCTTAGTTTTAATTTGGATGTCAGAGGAAAATGATTGACTTTCATCGTTTTGATTGTGTGTGTGCATGTGTATGTGTGCTTATGTGAGTATATCTATAATCATTTCTGTCTATCTATCTGTGCTTTCAGGTGCGCATGCATATCGCTGTTGTTGGATGAAAACCTAACATCTCTAAAATGTCAATTATTTAAGAAAAAAAAAGTTTTTATAAAAGTGTATATACTCAATGGCTGCAGTAAATCAATTGCCAGAAATTAAACAAACAAAATAAATAATACAATGATAAAAGCTATTATCCCGTGTTTCAATCATGGAAAATAGATTGCATTATTTAAACATACATAGACAAAATTATTTATCTATCTTAAAAGTGCTGGGTGAAAGTAGGAAACTCTGTGGAGGAAAGGAGTCCCTCCTTTGAGAGTCTGGATGAAATATTGCGAACAGAAGGTGAGAAGAACATTCACTCTCTTCGTATCTCCTGGCTATGAGAAGATTCAGCAACATTACACTCACATACTGTACAGAAGTGCATTCAGTCACTGTATTCCTGAGGCCGAATACAGCAGTTATCTTCATCCTTTTAAAATACCTGCAGTACATTTTAAAGCTTGTAAAATGTTGCTTCCAGCTATCCTGTAAATTGATTAGATTATTGATATGCCCAGCGGCTGCAGATTTTTATTTATAGGAAAAAAAAAATTGAATTTACAGATTAAATCAAATGTATTTTGAGAAATCTCACTTTGGTTGAACTTTAAAAAATGAACATAATTATAATTTTAGTAGAGTTCTTTCCACTTAAGAGCAACACTGCAGGGAATTTCAATGTCCTTGTTCCATTCATGAAATAATAATTATTTGATTAAAAAAGGTTGGAGACTAGAAATTGGTTAGATTCACAAATGATAATGTGCCCATTATGTTAAATTTAGTTAGAAAATGCAAGTAAACCACTGAAATAAATGTATAGTGAAGAAAATAATGTATAGATCCTGAGCAGAGCAGTTTATCGGGTGTCTGGCTTTAATCTATAACACAGTCCCAGTGTGATAAATAGATGTAGCATGAAGTGTATCATCATCACAGGGGCTTCATATCCTCCTGAACAACTGTGTGTCTTTTAGAGCATTTCATTAAAATGGTTTATTTATGTCTCTCAAATAAAATCAATGCTCTTTGATACAAATGCATAAAGTAAACTAAAGTTACTGCAGTGTTTCACTTGCTATCTGGAGCAGAGTCATGGTGAGAGCAAACAGAAATTTATTTGAAAAGGATTTGTGTAATCATGTGCGGACTGTTTCCTGGAAGACAAACACAAAAAGGAGACGGACTTCTTCATAGAGCCTTTAATGTTGTTATTAAAGCTTCCCTGGAAGGCCTAAATATCGACCTGAGCGTGGACTCCTTCACAGACCAGTGCACTTTGCTGTCGCACCGCCAGTGCCATCAAATCAATCAACCTTTCTAATTAACTGCATCCAAATGAGGCATCTTCTTATGTGCCTTCAGAAAGACCCTTTTTCCACATCACCTCTTGCTCACACAGGATGCATTGCTGGCCCTGAGCTTCTTTGCTATTTCTGCCTGTACTGTGTGCTTCTAGCCTTGCTCTCACCGTCCCCTAAGGACCTCATTCTCACACTTTGACCATTTTTCAAAGAGATTCAAACAACAAATTTGACCCAGCATTTAGATTGTTAAGTGAACATTTGCTGATAATCATTTTCATTTCATTAATGTAGTAAATTGGAGCAGAGTGACAGATGAATACTTTATAAAGATGCAAAATGCATGAGTTATTGTGGATGTATGACAAAGTGTCTCTTTTAGGGTTGAAAAAACAGGAAGCTGTGGAAGGAACAGCTGCTCAACAGTACAAATCATACCCTGCCAGCCAACTCTCTCTCTCTTTTCTTCCTATTTTCTTAAATGTTCCCTCTCCCCTCGCTGCTTCTGACAGAGCCGGGGAGTGGAGCTCCTCTTAGCGACGCCTCCAGGGCACTTGGAGGGGCTCCAGATGTGCTCCTCCAGAGCTGTGGACCGCAGCATCTCTGGCGTTTTTCCATGCATCCAGCTCTCGTTCACTTCATTTGCAATCAGTCCACATTTCAAACTCAATCTGGAAATCAGCTTCTCTTTGGGCTTTTTTCTCCCCTCTCTCTGTCTGGGTTGTGGCATTAATTGAAAATGCAAACTGTAATCAGATCAGCTGAATAAAGATGAGTGGCTTAAAGATGGGAGATATGAGTGACAATTAACATGGCTCTGCATGAGAAATGAAGAGGCTGGTTGAGATAATGGGGATGTGAGTTTGATCAGTGTATGAGCTGCTAATGGTCTGTTTTGGCAGGCGGTTTGGCTGGTCCCCCTCTGCCCTCTTACATTGCCCGCAGTTGTCTAGAAATAATTTTACTCTGAAATGCATCTCTAGAAAAAAATATACTGATTAACATAATTGGATCTTTACTAGGCCATCGTTTTAATTATACTCCTGTTACTGTCACTAAAAAATAGAATGTGTAATCAGGGTGTTTTTGTAATTGAGGCAAGTCATAGATACCTTAATAATCTGTGTTACTTGAAATAATCATTCGTCACTTTATTAATTACTCAATAATAATAATTGCTAATAATAATAATGATGCACCTTTCATATGGGAAATGTAGCTCAAAGTACTTGAAAACAGGAAATGACATATACCAAGC
Organism: Rastrelliger brachysoma; assembly: GCA_024605115.1. Taxonomy (NCBI): domain Eukaryota; kingdom Metazoa; phylum Chordata; class Actinopteri; order Scombriformes; family Scombridae; genus Rastrelliger; species Rastrelliger brachysoma. The sequence continues at coordinate 7,758 of JANJYP010177007.1, forward strand.
ACTTCATATGAAAATGTGACATCAGACTGAAGATAAAACTCATTCAATAACATAATTGAAATAAGATAAATTAAAGTGAGATTGCAATACCTAGAATTTTTGCTTTAGCTGAGCAGTTTGAGACCTAAAGGAATAGTTTACCCAAAAATGAAATTCAATCATCATTGACTCACCCTCATGCTGATATAGTTTTTTTATTCCTCAAAGTGCAGCTGAAGACATGGGGGTTTCATCGTCCACCGAAAATCCACATAACAAGAGTAAATTTTCCCAAGAAGAAAAGGTCCATAAAACTACACAAAATTTTGTAATATACATCCATACTGCATGTCTGCTTGCAATTCAAGTGTCCTGAAGTGGTAACATCCAGAGTTTACTGCTCGTCCACTGCCTCTGAAGTCCCCCACAAACTGCGCCATGCATTGCAGACCTGAAACTTGTCCATTTAATATGTTTTTTATAGCCATAGTTCTCATTGTAACCTGTAGCCTGATGGTGCTGGTGTGTGTATCTACACATGCACCCTCCTTCTGAACTGCTCAGTCTGTGGACAGAGAGCAGAGATGCTTTATCTCTCCCACACGTGCTGCACAGTCACACAATATGCGTGAATCTCCAGGAACAGTGAAAACTGGACATTTCCATGAAAACCCCCCGGACACCCTGGACAGGGTGTAAAAGGAGGAGACGTCTGGGGAAAAGAGGACGTTTGGTCACCCTAATAATTATTATCATAAATTTAAATGGCATTTGATTGGTTATGGTTAAAAAAATGGGGACAGCGGCATGTGAATGGATTTACCCCTCTAAATTGTGGTAGTTTTGCTGATACCATCCATATTCTGTCCATACCAGTTGTCCACCAATACTGTATTACCAATGTCCTATGATAAAATGATATTACCCCATGTGCCCTGTGCTTTTGAAACACACTGTAATGCATTGCTTTCTTGCTGAGAGTTAGATGGGGTGAAACAGAGCCAGGGGATGGTTAGCTTAGCATAAAGATTTGAAACAGAAAGAAACAGCTAGTCTAGGCTAGGCTGAAAATAATAACATGTATCTTTCAGCACAAACAGTATAAACCTCCTACTTCACAGGTTATATCTTATTTGATTAATTCACAGGTGCAGTTAATGGGGAGTAATGTTCTGACAGACTCTTTTTTGGAAGCAGTAATTTCTTGAAGTCTTGTCCTCACCATGAAGTTTGAATGAAAGTAATTAAAGCTGAAGGCTGAAACGTGCATTCTTTTGTTCCTGTGCACCATTAAAGAAGTGATATAGACTTATCTGTTAGTGCTGATGACTCCATTTGTTATCCTCACTATGAGGTTGCCAGGCAACTAATGGCAGTTTTAGTAACTACCTGCATCATAGGAGATAGTTTATGCTTTACCCGAAATCACTCCCTTATTCACTCATTCACTCCTCCCTATATAACAGTGAACAGCAAATTGGGATCCTGTATACACTCATTTTGCATTATCACCATCAGCTATAGTGTTGTACGTGAACACTACTTTTGTCATTCCATTGTTGTATAACATTGTCCATTTTATCATGGATACATTTACACACTTAGCATTCTGACACTCAAAGCAAATGGTGTAAGGTAAGTAGTACACTGTATAGTAAATACAAGGAATTTCAGCTACAGCCTAATATAACCTGATGTAAAATATCGAGTTGTTGTTTTTACACATTATATCTCAAAGCAATATATAACTATTAATTAGTTAATTAGTAACCTTTAGAGAGGCTGGTAGGCAGACTGTGTTACCTTAAGTTAATTTCTGGCAGGATGAAAGAGTTAGACCCTAGAGTAAGAGTGATGACCAGATTTAAAACACGTATTGCGTTGAATGCCCAGTAAAATACATACTCAAGTTTAAGGATCTGAGTGTTTGTGATGGACTGTGACAATAATTTCCTTCCCTGCTTTCTCCTTCTTGTTACAATTAAGATTTTGACTGTGTCAAATGTAATCCTCACCTACCTAAATGTAAATGGGGATTAAAGGAAGAGTTAGCATCTCTAATCCAATATACATCTCATCTCTGAAGAGACGACAATGTATGAAATGACTACAGCTGATGCCTCTCTCTAAATTCAGCCATATTTCTCTTTAACAATGACTGACTCTACCTTTAATAGAAATTCTGTAGGGTGCTGGCCAAATAGATTCATTTGGCTGACATCCAAAATGTTTGAGTTCCATTACCCAAGGGAATATTTTTAAAGGAAATCTGCAAATGACACAAAACTACTAGAACATGGTGAAAAATGAACAAAAGCCAAACAAAGAGAAACAAACACACAAAAAACACTACTGTGTCTGAACCTGCACTCACTCTCTGGGCTTTAGAAAAATGCAGTCTTAAAAATAATCCTTCAGTGCTTTAAGGAATTTGTAAGAGCCTTTTGAGTACAAAACTACATGATCACCTGGGGTTTGATTATACGATATTATAACTGGCTTGTTGATAATTTAAGAGTTTATGTAATTAATGCCAGAGTTAGGGCAGATGTTGATGAATAAAATTCCTACAGGGAGGACTTCAGTTGCAAGTACAATATCTTAGAGCACAGACGCTAATTAAAAACATCAAGATCCAGGAGTCAGGGATAACAAATTATCTTCAAATGTATTTTAGGCTTCTTTTGAGTGCATGTATGTCCAACAATAGCAATTCTTACAGGGTGCACTTAGTTATACATTTTAAATTATTTCATATTTAATGCAACTGTTGGCCTTCATTGACCCAGCACTGATGTTATGTGTGGTATTTTTGGCACAGGATTTATTTGTAAATTCATGTAAATATAGGTGATATTTCATTTTGGTTATTTACACATCTGTAGAGATGTAATTTACATGTTTTGATTGTATTGTCTATTTTCCTTTGCTGTTTCACCATCTACTTTTGGCAATACACCTGTTAAAAATGCAACAGAGTTATGTTTGGAGTGAGGTATTTAGTTATCGACACATGCATCGAGGACAGAACAGCAATTTATTTCATAAATAAACACACCAAGGTCATATGATTACATACTTGTCATAGCGAAATTTAATTTTATTTTGATTTTAAAAATGTATTTTTTTTCTGAAATTCTATTACAAACTATTTTGTTAAAATTCCAATTTTGTTAAGTATCAGTAGTTTATGATGCTAACTAAACTTCTTTTTTCTTTTAAATATAAATTTAATTTCAAACTGGCTTTCATACATTCTTTTAGACATGTATTGCCAAAATCAATATCATAATGTCATCATAATGTTCTGCTAACTTAAGCAGTTGCTCCTTTGAGCAAGGACTTAAAATCTCTGAATGAGGAGCAAACAATTCTTCCACAGTCACCATACTTAATCAAGGGTGTATGAAATCGATGCAATGAATAGTGAAGGCTACTCTGGTGCACAAGCCAAAGACTATGGCCTGACAGCATATGAATGTGCCCCTCTAACTGACTACCTAACCATAATCTACCTATATATAAACTCATTTTATGGCGATTTCCTTTTTCAGTCACAGAAAAAACAACTACTCTGTCTTGTTCACACAATATACTTCACCAAAAATAATACCTAATAACTACTGCACCCCCCCTCAAAAACCCATTTTCAGTTATTGGCCATATACTGTAAGGGAATTATGCACACAGGACACCACTATAGGGAATCCCAAGGAAAACTCCCCATTACTCAGTCATGTCAACTATGATGAAAATTCAATTAATGACTTTGGACCAGTATCAAAATGTGTAATCCAAAAGCCAACAAATATGAGGTGGCAAACATTAAGACTACAAAACACAGTAGCAGTAGTAAAAGAAACACTAATGCTAGATAACCTTTAGTGTAAAATGACCTAAAAGGACTAAAAAGTCCTGAAATTTGCCTCAGTGGAATCCTCTATTGCAGCATAACAATTTTATTTTTTTTTAAATTTGAAGTCAATAGACCAAATTTGCCAAATATCATACAGAAAAAAAATTAGAGTTATCAGTATATGTCCTGTTTATTTTTATTAGTACAGTACATTTGCCTATACGCTTTAAGACCACTTGGCATTTTCAGACACAATCGGTCTTACATCTTTACAAAGAAAATGGCGCAAATGTCATTATAAATACCACGGGACCAACAACAGTACAAAATGTACATTTTGACATGATGCATGCTTTAAAACACATCTGTAAAGATTTTTACTCTTGCTAACCCTCATTTATCACTGACCCTTCAGCACTTATCATATAGGCAGCAAGATAAATATTCTACCCTTCCCCCCTTTTTGTTTTTGTAAGCTAGATAGAATTCAACAGTGAGCATATGCATTATTCATTTTTAAAGCCACATTCTCTGAGTGGATCATTTGGCCTGTGATCATTCCTTGCGGGGGAAGACTGTTTATTTTTTATTGAAATAATCTCTCGGTAGGAGAAAAGTTGCCCATGTGAGAAATCTGATTTTCTGGCAATGCACCAGAGTGCAGAGGAGGAGTGCAGAGGAATAGGAGTGGAGAAAGGAACTGTGTGAACAAGATTTCTTTTGTTATAGACTATCAGACAAGACAAACAGCTCTTATTGTGATGGTTGACAGCTAATTGCTACCTCAAAACCACTTTACAATCATTATCCTGACTACCTGATCTTTTGTTGGCACTGGTGTTGTCTGTGATCGGTAACTTGGAGGATGCAGCCTGCGTTAACTGTTTTGCTTAATAAGCTAATTTTACTCACTTCTGTCCACACTTTCTCTCTATTTTCCCTCAACATTACAGTTTTAGGTCTGCGTGTGTGTGTGTGTGTGTGTGTGTGTGTGTGTCCATGGCTATGTGCGCCTTGAGTGTGGGTGTAAACAATGGACACTACATAGTTGTCATACCTAATGTGCTTGTTAGCCATCTTGGACTCCCCTGAGGCGTGTGTCCCTATCCTAGGACTTATTCATGGTGCGGTTTTAACAAGCACTGTCGATGTGAGGCCATTGAGAGCTTGCAAGATTGCAGTCAATGGCAATTTCATGTGCCACACAGAGTGCAAATGAGCTCTGCAAATATTACAGGGAACCTTAATCTATGTCAGTGACAGCAGGAAAGCTGAAGTGCAGTGGCCACAGGCTGCAGTGAGTAGATTTTATTGCATTAAGAACAGCTGGTTCAACTATCAAAATAAATAAATAACCTTGGTAACACTTTACAATAACCATCACCTTCACCTGCACTTCTCTATGAATCACTGATAAAGCAAAATAACCCTTTATTGTTCAATTATGAAAAGAGTATTATGAAACAAAACACAATTTTACTGTGCAAATTACACTTAAACATGGCCTGTCTGAAACAGGCCATTTAAGCTCTGGTCTCTTTAAGGCCCTCCTCCCAGTCAGTTTATTCTGTTCTGATTGGTTATCTTCCAAAACCCTTTCTCTTCCCATTAAGTTACAAAACACAAATAGCAGTAGAAGGATTTCACTTCTGTTTCACATTCTTTCTCAATTTGTACTATGTGAGAATATTACAGAGATATTTTGAACTGAAGATTGTCAGCAAGGCCAATGCAGTGTTTACAAGACAGCTAAACAACTCTGGTAGATATCCAGCATGCTACTTGCTACCTGCTGTGGTTTCCAGCTGTTTCTGTAACTTTGTCACCCACAATGTTGAACTCTTCTGTTCAGTCAGTTGCATTACCATCTTTTGTATGTCCAGCCAGTTTATCAGAGATAAACCCATTTTATGTCCATCAATGCTATCAGGTCACGAAAGAGAACACAAGTCCACAAATTCCCCAAATTGTGTTGTAATGTCTGATTTAAACTCGCTGACGTATTTGCATATTTCAGTGATGCTGATGCTCCCATAAGTATGTGAAGTTGTGGAAAGTGGAGGTTGCACTTGTCGATCCTCGGGTGTGACCAGCTCTCCATATCTAGGGTCCTAAGTCGAAGACTATGGAGTATTACTCTGATTAATAATCAACTTGTTTTAAGCTGGTAGTTGTGGAGATTCGCCGAGCTTCTCACTGCCTTAAATCCAAATGTCTTATCCTGCTCCCACTGTTAATGCACCCTATTGGATAGCCCATGTATTAGGATAACACAATCAGTCACATTTGCTATGGCAGCTCTCCTAATAGATCTTTGCACTTGTTAAGGGCTAGGATTATTTTAGTGGTTAGGAAATAGATAAACCACAAGGATAATGTTTAATGTTAGAGACTAAAATAACCATTAAGAACCTTTGTATATAATGCACACTTTTAAACCCAATATTTTACCATCATCCAAAGACACAGAAAAATTCCAATGTCCACTACTGTACTTTAACTCCCCCTGTCACTTCACAGGGAGTGGTTCTTCCCTACAGACTTGTTGTTTCACAGCTTTTCTGCTGACTCGTCCAAATCAGCTCCCTCACCCTTCTGACCTTCCTATTAGAAGCCCCTCTTCAACTGTCTCACTTCTATTTTCTTATGTCTTCACTTCTCCTTCCTTGTTCTTCATTACATGTTAAGTTAGTTAGCCACTGTGTTTTGTTTGAGTCATTTTATCAATACCATCTTTCAACGCATCATTAATCAAGGTACCTTCCACTGTGCCCTTAAGGCACCTTCTGCCTCTCCCTCAAATATATATATCGAATATATCCAAAAAGGTTTGCCCTTCACCTTGCAATCTGTGAGGTCTCTAGGAATATCCATGAAAAACTTTCATTACAGAAACCACTTCTTGCCCCTGAGTTAGGGTTCGGGTCTTTGCCTTTGTCATCCAAAAAGGCCTTTATGGCATCAAAGCAGCTGACAAACCACTCCAAAACTTTTCCATCGCTTAGCCACCTAACTGTTGAGTGGAGAGGGATATCTTTGTATGAGCAGTTCATTTTCTCGAGCAGGGACTGGAACTGTCGGTGTGTCAGAGCAGATTGCTTAACTATGAAGTTAACAACATTCACCACTGTAGCCATGACCTCATTAAGATCTGAATTTGACATCTTTGCACTGAGGTTTTCTTGGTGTATTATGCAATGGAGTTTCATGATGGGTGACCGACTTGTTCCTCAATTAATGTGACCGCTTCTCTCTGTTTCCCGACAGCGGCAGGGGCACCATCTGTTGTCACTAGAAAAATCTTGCTAATGTCAGTCCCATGCTCGTCAAAATGCTCCACAAAAAATTTGGCCATGTTCTCATCTTTTGTTATTTCAGATATTGGTTTTAAGCAGCAGAGCTCCTCCCTTACAGTAAAATCACACTATCTTGCCTTGACTGCCAAATATGGTTTGTCACTCATATCCATGCGCTAATCAAGTGTGTTGCTAAATGCTTCTTTCAAACCATCTGTCTGCTGCGCTGTAACATTTTCTGCAATTTCTTCAATGCATTGCTTAGCAGTTTTGGCTGACATAGAAATGTCTTTTATTCTTGATTTTATTGTGTCTTTGTTTGGTAAGCCATCAAACAAACCCCTGAGCAACAGAGGAAAGCCTCTTTATTTGCTGTCAGTGAATGATTTTCCATGTTTCGCAATACAACAAGCAATACGACAGCTTGCCTCAGCAGCGTAAATTTTAGCAGTGGCAAAGACTTTGAGGGTGTTTGACACAGCACGTTTGATGAATTCGGCCTTGTCTGCTTTATCCTTGAAAGTTTGGTCTCACAATGGTGTTTAACACTTGACACTGGACAAGCATTTTTAAGACATAAATACATATATGGTCCCTCTGAAACGCAAAAGAAAGCTGGAATGCCAGAACCTTTGCTCTAGCTTTCTTGGCTATTCCTTAGCTAATGGACCTGTCATCATCTACCAAGCCTGTTCCAGCACTGCCGAAACTATTTTAGTAACAAATTCATCAGTCAAACTAAATAACAGGCTGTGTATTTGCCAATGGCTGTGAAAGAGGTAATCATAACCATCATTCAAAGGACATTTCAACAGTTCCAGAAAAATGTGTTAATGGTGATACACATGCCTAGAGATTAATAAGCTTCTATATAATTACCCTGAAAAAGCAATACTTGTAGAATTGCAAATACAAGGTCTAGAGCTGATCAAAATATAATATAATTGAATATAAATTTTCTTTTTGGAAACAGATTAACCGATTAAAATTAAGTTGTAAAGCAGGAAGGGCGTGAAATCTGCAAAACTGAAAATTGTGCCCTCTTACATAAGCCTTTTTTCTTCAGATCAAAGTGTTAGAAAAAAAATCAGAGGCTGAGAACCCTTAAAAAAGAACAACATGGAGTCTATAGACTAAACATTGCTGAATGATGTTAGGCTTCCTCCTCATGCCATTTAGATAAGTACATTAGCAGGTAGAAGGCTCTCAAAGTGTCATGACTGCTTCTCTGTTATTCCTGCATGTCCAGAAATAACTTGTACCTTGTACGCTGCTGAATTATGAAGTGATACATGGTTTGGACTTTAAGCACTCCCAAGCGGAATGATATTCTTCTGCTTCAAATATGACAATAAAATGAGAGGAGTGAAAGTTCGAGGGCACAAAATGTATCAAGAATCAAGGGGAATAAAGAAAAAAAGGCCATGTGAAACCACAGACCTCTGAGAGGAGGGGGGTAAGAAGAAACCCACTTCATGAATTAACAAACCCGTGGTAATGGAGTCTAAGGTCTCATTGCTATTTGTGATGGAAGCAGCCATGCATTCACTCTCTACTTATTAGGAGGGAATAGGGAGACAGAGTTCTTTTGATTAATACTCCTGCCTTTGTGGGGTTGATGGGGAGAGGGGAGACAAGCAGGGAAAAGAAAAAGAAAGAAGGAGCAGAAGAAGGGAGATAAGATTACCATGAGAAGAACAAAACATTATAAATCTATACCTGGAAACTGACTGATTCACTGCAGCAGGACAATCACAGAGATTTAGCAGCTGGCCAGATTAGCAACACAAGAGGCACAGCAAAGCAAAACAATAGCAATGAGTCATAATGCTCTTTGACTAAATATAACACCGTGAAAAGCTAAGGTACACTACATTTCTGGAAAAGGACTGATCTACAGCACATACAGTATCCTTTCAGAAGCATTGGCAGCCTGGTTAAACATGATCCGAATAGGAAACAGCAAAACAGGAAAAACTGAATTATGAGTTGAAACAGACAAAATGAATGTAATAATCTACTGAAACTGTTACAAATCCATATTGTCCATGTTGAATAAAGCTCATGCTGGTCTGGTTAAAGCTTAGCAGACCAGTAGCCGAACTCAAAAATGCCACTTACGTATAACCATGAAAAGCTCATGACAGGCTTTTATATTTAGAATATCTACAAGTACACTCAATTTTTGGACAAAAATGTCTCATCTGTGACTGCTTGTATTACAGTCAAGTTTTTGCAAGTTATCCTTTCCAAAATTTCCTCTGTATTTTCTCCTTTTCAGGTCCAAACTTGCAGCTAGCTTCGCATTTTATGTTATCATAATGTGTGAGCGTATCATGCTTTTAACCAGTCTCCCTAACACTAAATACATGAAACATAAATAAATCAGCAATTCAAGAGCAAGAGGTTTTCACTGCACAGGTAGATTTTATAGTAAGTTTCAATATTTTTGTTGTAATTTTAAGTTTCCATTTATCCCATAATTTTATATATTTCTATAATTGCGGTCAAATTTCCTTGACTGTCCGTTGAGTCTGTATGGATTATAAGCTATAAAAAACAGCATTTATTATTTGTAAATGCCAATGTTTGTATCCATCATTTTATTCATCTTTTTTGTAAAGGAAGCTTTTTCTTCCTGGACACATTGATGCTGTGCAATAAATGTTGACAAGTCAGTTTAGACTCCACATTTTTGTGTAATGGCAAGGTAAAATAGCATCACTTGAGTCAAAGCTGTTTTAATATTTGAAAGTTGAATGTACATAAAAAATGAAGCTTAAAATGTAACCTTTGATTGAGGTTTTAAGGACAAACACACTGTTGTGCACTGAACCAGTGTTGTCCATTCTGTTGTTGTTGGAAGCATCAGTGGTTAAAACATTGTTCTAGTTTCAGCCTCCTGAATAATTGAGCAAAGACTTCTTTGTTCAGCACAGCATAGTGTGTCACAAATTAAACATGAATGTCATAGATGATCAGTTGTATTTTATAACACACATAAACGATTTGATCACAGTAACATGTAATCAGTGTGAGCTGTTGTGGTGATTTGCTTTAATTGTTGGTATCTGTCAGATGTATTTTACTGAGGAGACATGAAAGCATCTGCTTACACATGCCACTGTGTCCCTACCAACTTGCCTGGAATGCACAAACATCACGCATTGATTATTTAAAAAGATTATAAGTGAAGTGTAGACATGGAGCTATCCACACAATGTCATTTGTTTTAAGAAGCCAGGCATTTGAAGTTAGAGAAGCTTTTGCTATCAAATGAGGATACCTGTTGTTGTATTAGCCAAAAGACAGGATATAGCAGGTATACTAAAATGGCAGCACATCTGATAAACAGATATATTATACATTACATTATATACATGGTGTTCACACATTTTGTCAAAATAACAAAATCCATATCATACGGACTCTTCATAACCACCATGGCAAATGTGAAGCATTACATTACAGTTACAGTGGTATCATGGGATGCTTTTTATGATATGAAAATGTCTTATTGCAGGTTTTAAGCCTTAGGGGAAATGAAGTATTTTCAACCCTGTCTCCTAAAGATGATGTTTATGTACGGTAACAGTTTCCCCAATTACATTATAACGGCAAATGTAATCACTACAGGGATTATGTTCATAGGCAACATTTTCTCAAATGAAGTGAATGTGTACCATACTGAAGTGAGAGGGAGGTGATTTTTTAAATTACCATAAAAATGTGAATTATAATCATACTTTGGTTACAGTGAGCAGGTATTACATTGTAAGGATAGATTTTGTCTTTAAAATTAATATGTTAAGTTATAGTTGTGTTATGAACATTTGGCAGAGAAGTTAATTACACATTTCTACATTACTGTATGTAGGTTAAAAACAGCACCATTGCTCTTCTCTCAAAATATATTCACTGCTATGAATTACTAATAACTTACTTCTAGGAGAGAGGGTTGAAAATGTTGAACTTTTATGTCACAAAAGAAGATACTGTAATTTTGAATATTTGACTTTTATCAAACAGGGTGGACATCTGTTGGAGGATTTTTACTTTGTGTACCAATGAATGATAATCACACTCAAAATAGATTTTAGTGAAGGACACTTATACTTAATGTGAGATTCAATGTTTTTTTGTTTGATTATTAAATAGTTCCCACAACTATATTTTTTTTCTGTCATTGTTGCTGCTGGCAGTAAATATTTTCAACGCGGTTATCTTTACTTCTGACCAATTTTTCGATACAATCACTTCAGTTAAGAAATGCAGTTTGACAGCCAGGTCATCATTTCTTTTGTCCTGAAGGCTTTGGAGAATAAAAAATAGCTATTTGGCACTCATGCACCTCAGTAGTTGAACATTGATCTTTTACCTTTCCCATTTTGCCTTCAACACAATGCTAATTTTCTTTCATGTCTGGGTCAAAATATAATGCCTTTGAAATTAAGAGAATGGGGTTGTGCATGTGGTGTGCACACCGTAATGAACATTTTGGCCAGCTTTGAAAAACGCCCTGAAGGGGAACAGTGGAATTGAGACAAAGCTTTCCAGCTCACAGAGGCTGCCAAATCTCAGCTTGCATTTATCAAGCAACAGTTTGGTATGCTCACCTCCCCTTACCACCTGTCTCATACAGATCAACAGTTCAAACACTTCTCTTTCATGTCCTCACTGACTACAGTACACAGCTAAAAAGAAAGATTGGACGTGAGGCTGTTGTTTCTGGTTCTTTCTTATTTTATTCAATTGCAACTCCATGGCTTGACCTCAAAAACCACTTTCAACAAGCAATACCTGCACCTTGGGTTACCATGGAAACTCTTCACTTAAAAATAGACCTAGAGGAATGAAAGCTATGGGTAGAATATGCCTCCTTGATGTGGTTCAGAAAGATGTATGGTTCTAGGTGTACCAAACACACCACCCCCCCAAAAAAAAAAAANTAAAAAAGTGCCTTGAGATGCCCAAATTGTGTTTTGAAAGCTAGAATAGCAATAAAACCAGTATTTGCTGAAGCAACATTCTGCTATAAAAATGCATTTCTTTGGTAGGATGTAGCTATGGACTTGTTACAGCTGAATGATGAATAATCCTATTCCATCTGACATGTTTTAGTGTATTTACAGTAAATGACAATAACAAAGTGCCAGAACAAGGTCTGTTTTTTATCCCTACGCTGAATGACGCCTCAACAGAATAGTGTTTTGACAGTTGTGACAGACACTGCTTCACTTCCTGGATTTACATATGCTGTGGCTGTGAAGATCCCTGACGAGGTACCAGTGGGGCATATTTCTCCTTTGTTCAAGTGCCACTATGGGTGTGATTTGTACTGTGATGTCATATAGTTTACACCTTTAATTGACTATTAAAATATAATACATAACATATCTCACTACAATTGTCCGTTTCCCTTGTGAGTCAGCCTGTACATATCCTAGAAAATCTCAAAATATATTTTGCCAGTTGCCAGAAATGTGTCTCAATGGGCTGACTCACATCCATCTAGGTTGAGTTTCATATCAAGCTTTAGCACAGCTCTTAGCTCAGCATTTCCAGATATCCAGATGTTTCATAAAATGATATAGCCTTTAAGAATAACATGAACCAATTTAAAGGCACAAAATGAGCTGTAACACACATAACTGAAGTTACTACTCATAAATTGTAACTGTTCTTATTCTGATAGGGGGGTAGATTATACACTGTATAGCAATATACCAATGTATAGTGCATCACAGCATTACAAAAACTGTACATCATATATCTACCTACTTTTTGACTGTGTATTTGCATCCAGACATCTGAATGTGCATGTGTGTCCATTTGAGTTAGCATTTTCTCCTCCCGAAATGGTTCATAAATTGTCCATGTCTTTCTCTTGTTGATCCAATTATATGTGATTGACAGGTAGACAGACTCAAGGCTCAAGTGGGTAGGGCCCTCCGGCTGTTTACTGATCTACATTAGGTTCACTATTTCATAATACACAAAGAGAGAACCGTAATTTGCCTATAATAAGGGGAAAACAATATGCAGCAGCAGGTACTTAAAAGGAGTTATTGAGACAAATATGAAAACACAAGCTGCTGTGGTGTAAAATAAAGCCAAGACGCCTTCTTAACTGTCAGAGCAGAGAATAAAAGGAAATTCAGCAGCTTCTATAGATACAAACACAGTGGCTGTAGGTAAAAATAAAAAAAAGAACATCTACATTTATTGTTTTGCGATAGAAATATAACTATATAGAAAGTTACCTTCACACTTTGTCTCCTGTCATCTTTGATAATATAAATGTTGATCATTGATATCAAAATTAGTCATTTACATGTTTTTCATTCCTGTAATTAAAAAAACAAAAAACAAAGGAAGATTGACCGAACTTGCTCAAGCATTTTCCTAAAGAAACTGAATGATGTAAACAGAGGAATCTATAAATGGACAATTACTTCATTAGCACAAGTCTTTACCTTCACTTTGGCGTCGGTCACGTGCACAGTCTAAATAGAGGGCAGGGTCTACACTGAAGAGAGACGACGGAGAGAGGTCAAGCCCTAATTGTGGCCTCTTAGCACTGGGGAGTTGGTCGAAACACAGCTGTGTAAACACATTAGCTGACTGTGACAGATGCACTAGGTGTGGGTAGAAACCAGCATTTCCATGGGTAATTGCAACATTGTAGATCGTGGCCCATGTAGACATGAAAATCTAATAATAAATGCATGACTTTATTGAAATATACACTGCATCTCTGTGTCCATTATGTTGTTTCTCTTAGAAGTTTCCAATTTTAAATGACATATTTAAAATTGACAAGGTCAGGTACATGTTTATTTGTAAAAACAAACAAAAATAATGCAAAAAAATGTATGTGATCTCAGATGAATTGGTTCTCCTGTCAGCTCGGTAAGAACCATAAAGAAAGGTCTTTTTCTATAAAGGCCATTTTCTTTTACTTGACACTTAACAATTCAGCAATCATTTATGGAGCAGGCCATTGAAGAGTAAAAAGAGATACCATACTAGATTCTTCACCAGCAGCAGTCTCAATAGTCTATAATGCAATGTAACCACCGCACGTTAGCTTTTTCAGCTTTAGTTTTTTTCTTCCCTGGAAAGTCATCAATCATGAATATTGCTCTCTCTCCTCCTACGTGCACATAAAACCCAGCTGCATGCAGCAAGTCCAGGTGAATCGCCTGAAATCCACTGAAACGTATTCTTCATAACAAAAAGGTAAATTACAACATTTCACAATATGCAAATACTCCACAGACTGAGATTAAAGTGTTCAAAAGAATAAAGAGATGTTGTCATGGCCTCATAAATATTTATATCACTATGATATTAGGGTTATTTGCTACATGGGTCATGAGTGTTTTAACCCCTGCACAGATTAAATATAGGCAAGGAAGATGCCATGTAATATCACATCCAGTGTTATGTATAGTTCTTCCAGCTCATAGCCTGAGCTCTGACCATGAAATGAGTAGATTATGAAAAATGATAGCTGCGGTTAAGTATAATCACTATAGATTACCAATAATGAAAAAACAGCCACAAATGATCATATGATTTGAATTTGGCACCAAAAAGTCCTGGTAGGTTATATATTGATTGTTATGTGCAATGGCAGTGATGAATAGCTTTAAAGCGAATGTCACATTAGGTCTCTGCACAACTGCATATCAGGCATTAATGTATTTTTCATATGATATTTAGATAGCTGTGTAGGCTGAAAGGGCTCTGAGGGGCAGAGAGATGCACACCTTTATTCTATGATAATAGCAAAGCAAGTAAAGTCAAGTTTACTTGTATATTGTAGCTCATGAATCACATTCAATGTCTCAAAGGGGTTTAGAGGCCCACAGCACTCTGAGATCCTAACCTAGCCAGAGATATATAAGAAAGCAACAATAACTGAGCATTATCTTGGAATGCATGCTAATGATATCTGGTATTAAATGAACTGAAGTCAATCTCTTCTTTTCAGGAATAAGACAAAACTTGTCATGTTACACTGTCCACCCATACATCCATTTTCCACTACTCATTTGTGTCTGGAATGGGATGGCT